>APFE030130640.1:105383-116859 GCA_000404065.3 Pinus taeda
TTATAATCTATAATTTTAAAATTAAGACAAATGTCCCATATCCTATTCTCCTTAAATGTTTAGTGATAAGATTACCAATAGGTACAAACAAGCTAATAAACATGAAAGATAAAAGTCTTTTCATCATTACTTTGAATCTCAATGAAAGTCACTAGAATGTTGAAAGAGGATGACATAAGGATGTTGTTCCTAACTAGATGTTGGAGGACTTAAGAGAAGACCATTTTTTTAAATTATTTAAACTATTAATCATATCAAAAGCCATATCACAACTAGATTTAAAGAGAAATTATGATGTCACAAAGAAAGTGTGAATACACTATAAAGAAAGCATGAACCCTTAATTATAAGATCAAATATATATGTTTTTTATTGCTAACTGAAAGAAGAAAGTTGATATTGATAAAACGAGAACAAATTCTCACAAACTTCACAGTGAAACTAGAGGTTGGATGAGACCTAAAATGCAATGGGAATAAGAAATTTGCAACCTTTATGATATTAAGAAAGTAGACAATGAAAATTATTTTCTCTTATAATTCCTTTTCTATATACAAAATCGACCTCAATTTACAATACTTATGAAAGTTTGATCTCTACAATATTTGTTATCATATAAACAAAATGTTAAAACAAGTCAATTAATCATCAAAGTTCTTAAGGTCTAATAAATAGAAGTAGGTATAAGTGGATGGGAATCATTGTCATCACCATCAAAATTATAGTACAAATTATATATATATATATAATATTATATATAAATATATATATATATACTTATGTCTCTAGAAGATTGTTGGTATAGTAAATTTAAGTACTTGTTGTGACAATGACCCCAGTTAAAAGCTTCACAAGCAATGCTTCTCCCTTTGTGTGGACTTTCTAAATGTTGGCTATTGATTATATTGATTTGCTGATGTACTTTCATGCAAATTATTGTATTGTGATGGCAAGATAATTTACAAACGTATTCTTCAAGGAAGTTGTGTATGGTGGATCACTTAATTTATGAGTTTATCTCTCTCTCTCTCTCTCTCTCTCTATATATATATATATAATTATAATTTTATCTTCAAATAAGTGGTGTAATGGTGGATCAAAACTCATTTATGAGTTTTTATTTTTAAAAAGATGAGCTCCTCTCTCCTCTCTCTCTCTCTCTCTCTCTCTCTCTCTCTCTCTTATAATATTATTATATTATATATCATAACCAAAGCTTACTTGGCATGATGTCAGTCTACATCATTTGCCTATGTTTTTGGGTAGTGATCCTTACACCATGAATTGAGATCATATTCAATCTCTCACTTGCTTAGCCAAGTGTAAAAGGTATGAAGGTTGCCCCAACATACCATTAGTCATGTTGTGCATGAATGTAAGGATGGACACAACAATGGCCTTCTTAATTAACCATTATAATTTAATTATATAAAAATTACTATTTCAATGGAGGTAGAAATGCCACTTATGTTTGTTGATAGTAACTAAGCCAAAATCCCTTAAGCATTCAATCTCTTGCTTACTGGCCTAGTGCAAAATATATGAAAGTTAGCTCAACATATCATTAGTCATATTGTGCAAAAATGTAAGTATGGAAACCATATTTGGCCTCCTTCCCCTTAATTTAATTGACACTTAAGCTTATAAATTTATTGAGAATATAATGACAAAGCCAAATTAGGAGTCACTTATTAGTAGTTGGAATTCAAATCCCAATAACAGGGACACTACCTCTTGACATGGGAGTGATAAATATAATCACTTAACATAATGTGTTTGGATGGTGGTTAACTAACTTGGTTACTTATGTGCTTCTTCTTCTTTCTTATCAAGAGAATCGATAGATCTATATCTTGTTACCAAGGAGATCTAAGATCGTGTAGTGGGATTGCCACTATACTCCTAAGCCCAGCACAATTGCCCACAAGCCTCGCTAGATGGCTAAAAAAAGTTTTGAACCTGGGCGAGGCCACTATATTGGTTGGTAAATGCCTTCTAGTGTGGGATGTCCACCATTTGGCCTAGCTTGATGGACTTACTTATGTGCCTTTGTTATTTTTCCATTGATAGTTACCATTCAAACATGAGTTGAGTTGTATTCAAGCCCTAATGTGTTCTAGTCTCAATTTGTGTCTAAGAAGCTAAGGAACACAAGATCTCCAAATCATAGAAAAGGTTTCGTGAGATAAGCTTTTGAAATGCCTTAATTAAATTAATTAATCAATAACTGAAAATTCCTAAGTCTAACTTATGAAAATTGCTTAATTAATGGAAATTAATTAAGGATGATCGAGAATGCTCTAGAGACTCACACAGATTGAGTCTAAGATGATACTAATTATTGGTGAGGACCTAATCATGGTTTTTGAAGCTCTGGTGAGAGATTATAAGATTAGGTCTATGGGATGAAAATAGACATAGTTGCAAGAGAAAGAGTAAGGCAGATCGAGCTACCTAGTGCACAAAAATTTAGTGAGGGAAGAGTTCGAGCTAGAGAGAGAAGCATGAATGATTGAGGGAGTAGTAGGGGAGAATTTCTAGAGGAATTCTCAAGTGGTTTTCCAATCCAGTAGCAAGGAAGGAAGGCTGAAATTTCTAGTAGAGAGGTCAAGTTCTGTAGTGTGATTTGCCCAGTTGCTAGAGCAAGTTGCCCAGAGAGGTTCAATTCAACTCCTAATGCTCGAATCTAGAACTAAGAGGCTTAACAAAATTTTCCAGAGGTGGAAACAGAAAGGACGACTCAACTGGAGGGGTTTCCAAGGTAGATTAGTTTACTCAGGAGTAGTAGTGTGTACTTCCAATCTAGCTAGGCATATTTTATAGGGAGTACGAGTTTCCCAATGAGGACTAGATTGAGTTGGGGAAAGGGACAAATATTTTTCCCAATTGAAGTAAAAAAAATTGGAGTCGAGTAAGGGAGGTTAGTAGTTGTAATTATATAATTTGCTACATAATCAAATAAATCCTCATCTGCCTCACAGGTTTTCCTTTCAAGGTTTTTCTGGGAACTATTAGTCCAAAACTATTGTGTTGAGTTTTTACGTGTGTGCATATATTTCTTAGTTATTGGTTTTTATTTTCCGCAACGTATTTTTTGTGAAGATTACAAATGTGAGTTATTCATTAATTTTTGTAAACAATTATATTGCTAACCATTAGGAGAATGATATCATGTAATTCCAATCAAGAAATTTTCGCATGGTATCACATCATTAAAGATCATATCAGAGGCTCGAAAGTGAGAGGAGAAGGATTGTGTAGTTTCAAAGGGAGATATGAGCACAATTTCTCTAGATCTACATAAGCCATCCAGGTAGTGCGAATTGCTGGGAAAAAATCAATTTCTAGAGGAAAAGTGCAGGAAAATTTTGATTTTCCTAGAGAAGAATTCCAACAGGTAGTGAATTTCTTGGGAAGCAGTTCCAGTGAGAAGATTAGTTAGTTTGTTGAGCAAATCTGAGCGCAGAAGTTTTGTAGCAAGGGTTTTAGTTGTAGATCTGTGCAGGGAAAGGAAGAGAAAAACACACTAAGAGGAATTTCCAGAATTTCTCAGAGGGTTTTCAGATCCCGTTTCTAGGAGGAGGTTCATAATTTCTAGTTGTAGTAGGTCATAACAGTTTTTCTGGTCATCTAGTGTGAGATTTAGGAGTAGTAGCAAGTGTGCCAATTTACATAGAAGGACTTTCGGAAGGTATAGAAAGTTGTCCAGTTGAGGTAGTAGGGAGTGCGAGTGTTGGAGAAGGACATCCAGAGGCACGAAGTAGCAGATATTCACATTTCCTAACAAAGTGTGAGTAGTGAAAGTGGGGTCACAAGAAAGAGAGGAGATTTTAGTTCATTTCCCAAGTTTTTGAGTTTTTGCAAGGATGGCCACAACATGTCTCAGAGATCAAGATAGACTTAACAAAGCCTCAAATTTTTGCGCCTGGAAGGCCATAATGCAGTTTCTATTAAATGAGCATGGTTTCAATAATTTCACGACGAATGTCATGGCATAGCCAATAGATCCACAACATTGGGTTTCCTTCAAGGAAGATATGGCCAAGACAAAGAGGATAGTCTTGGATGGGGTTTGAGATCATATTGTTCCATAGATTACAGAGAAGGAAAAACAAAGGACATGTGGGATGTCATCATAAAGTTATACCAAGATCCATCAAAGAATCGCAAAATGATTCTCAAAGAGAAGTTGAGGACCACAAAAATGTTGAAGGGTGAAGGTGTGACTCCCTATCTCACCAAAATTAAGAATGTTCGAGATGAGCTAGCAATTGTAGGAGAGAAACCAGAAGACATTAAACTTGTGCGAATTTCTTTGAATGGGTTTACGAAAAAGTGGGCAACATTCGTTTAGGGGATTACTGGACAAGACAAAACTCCTGATTGGGAACACCTGTGGAGTGACTTCACACAGGAGGAGCTAAGGCTCAACCTTTTTGAGGGTACCACTAATATTAACAACAATAAGGGGATGAAGGATGTGAAGGAAGAAGAGAATGTAGCCCTTGCGAGTAAAGGAAAAGCGAAGAAGGGTCCCTCTTAGGCCATAGATCAAAGGGAGGTGAAAAGAAGAAGAAGGACTTGTCGAAGGTCAAATGCTTTGGATGTCGTAAGTTTGGTTGCTATGTCACCCAATGTCCGAAAAGGAAGAAGAATAAGAAGGGGCAACAATAGACAACAACTTCAACAGAGAAAGATGGCTTGACCTCCAAGTTGGAGGAGTTTACATTGATAGTGGCTATACCTCTAGATGGAGGAGGAATGTGAGGCTTCAGAGTTGCAGGATCGGGCAAGGTCTGAGGAGGCACAACATTGGATAGGTGTTTCCTCACGGATCATTATCTTAGGTATGGGGGGCCACAATATTCAGTAGCAAGAGGATAGAAATGTTAGCAAAGTGTAGTCAGATCTTGAGAGACAATGCAGTGCTAGTTGTAGTCAGATACTAGAGGGGCATAGAGACAATTGGGTGCAGTTAGATACTTAGTAGAAAAAATAGAGTTAGTTGCATTGAGAGACTCAGGGGACAATTTCTGTTCAAGCTAGTTGTAGGGACAATAGATCATTTCTCAGTTGCAGTAGTTACAACAATAACAACATGAGACTAGATGCAATGCAGGTAGTGTTCGTAATAGTGGAGGGTGGCATAGTGTAGTGGCAACAACAACATAGATGCATAGTAGTTCAACTACAGGGTTAGCTAATGAATCGGAGTATGCACAGTAGCTTGGTGGACAATAACAATATGTTGCAGATGTTAGACACGAGCAACGTGGTGCAACTACAAAAGGGACGTGTTTATGAGAGAACACATTCCTCGCTAAGAGGGAGTGTTAGATTTTGGTAGCACCATATAAGTGTTCTAGTCTCGATTTGTGTCTAAGAGGCTAAGGAACACAAGACCTCCAAAACCTTGAAAAGGTTTCGCAAGATAAGATTGTGAAACACCTTAATTAAATTAATTGACCAATAATTAAAACTGTCTAAGTCTAACTTAGGAAAATTGATTAATTAATGGGAATTAGTTAAGGATGATTGATAATGCTCTAGATAGTCACATGGATCAAGTCTAAGATGACATCAGTCGTTGATGAGGATCTAATCATGGCCATTGAAGCTCCAGTGAGAGATTATAAGAGCAAGTCGATGGGATGGAGATAGACACAGTTGCGAGAGAAAGAGCAAGGCATATTAAGCTACCCAATGCGAAGAAATTTAGCAAGGGAAGAGTTCAATCCAGAGGGAGAAGCATCAATGATTAAGGGAGCAGTAGCAGGAAATTTATAGAGAAATTATTTAGTGGTTTTCTAGTTTCTAGCAGTAGGGAAGGAAGGCCAAAATTTTGAATAGAGAGGTCGAGTTTTGTAGTGTGAGTGCCCAAATCTAGCTTAAAACTAGGTGCAGATCTAGCTAAAAGCTAGGCCCAAATCTAGCTGAAATCTAGCCCCATAGAGGTTAGATTTAGATGCTAATGCCTAGATCTAGCACTCAGAGGCCTAACGAATTGTTTCTGGAGGTAGAAACAAGCAGGACAAATCAAATGGAGGGGTTTCTAGGGTAGATTGATTTACTCAGGAGCAGCAGTGTGTACCTCCAGTCTGGCTGAGTGAATTTGCCAAGGAGTGTGATTTTCCTGGTGACAGATAGATTATGTTAGGGAGAGGGAAAATCATTTTTTCCAGTTGAGATAAAAAAATTGAAGTTGATCCAAGGAGGCCAGTAGTAGTAATTCTCTATTTTATTGCATAATAAAATAAACCCTCATCTGCCTCACCGGTTTTCTCTTCAGGGTTTTTCCGGGGACTATTAGTCCAAAATTATTATGTTAATTTCTTATGCATGTGCATCTATTTCTCAATTCCTGTTTTTTATTTTCCACATCGTATTTTAGGTGCAGGTTGCAATTGTGAGTTATTCGTTAATTGTCGTAAACAATTAAACTGCTAACAGCTAGGAGAATAATATCATGTGATTGCAATCAAGGAATTCTCACAACTCACTTAATCCAGTGTGTTTGGATGGTGATCAAATTTAATGCATTCATTCTTCATTAATAGTTGGAGTTCAAATGCAAATGATGAGGGCAATATACTACTTGACTTGACACTGTGTGTTTGGATGGTGGTCAAGTAATCTTGGTTACTTATGTGCCTTTGTTATTTTTCCATTAATAGTTACCATTAAGACATGAGTTGAGTTATTTCAATTTTTTATTCAAATTGAATATTATATCATTTAAAAAAATTTAAATTTCAATAGAAATAAAATTACTTTCTCCAAACAACCATCAAACTATTCTTATTATATATATAATTAGAAACCTAAGAAATACTTCCTCATTATTCATAAATGAAATTTTTAATAAACTTACTCAAATTCAAACCAGTTACTTGTTCGTAAAAATTGATAACAATAACATTAAACAATAACAGACCAATTAAACAATAAAATTTTTAAAATAATATATAAATAATAATAATAAAAATTATGCATCCTTCTCCAAACATAAAATGTCACTGTCCTCTCCATGTCGGTCGGTATTAGCTAATCTAAATCATCACATGATAAAGTCCAAGTTGTATGATTTAAAATAAATGAATTCCATTGATGCAAGGTATCTATTATTGAAGAATAAATTAAAATCACAAATAAGGCAATGGGCCCTAAGGATATTATTTAAATCAAATGTCCTATTCCACAATATGCAATTTCAATCATATAATCATCAACACCTACTTTCCTCCCGATATATCCCATCATCACGTTTCTCTTATTTTCGAATTTTGTTTTTTTGGGTTATACTGTTAATATCATATTAACCATAAATGATTCATATATTAATAATAAATGGATATATAATAATAATGAATTAAATTAAAATACTACTATATTAATTAAATTTGTTGTGAGTAATTAGAAGTATGATTAATATTTTTCAATTTCAGATATAATAATTTTATTATAATAATTCATATAAAAAATTTAAAAATTCAAAACATATATCTATCACTACACACCATATCAATATTGATAAATATCAACTAAAATTATCATATATATAAACATATTAATAATAAATAATTAACCATAAAACATATTAATAATAAATACTTTAATTAGTAGTAGTTGATATACTAGACATATCATGTCAATGTAGTTTGTACATAAATATATATATGACACGTTGTAAGGACAACCAATTTAAATTTTAGGAAACTTTTTAAAAATAAATCTATTTCTTTTCGAAGTTCATCATAGTACTTACATTGTATTATTGACATGTGACAACAATCACCTCATAACAAACATTGCAATTATTTCAAAGAATCTCAAAAATGCCCAATCCCCGTGTTGAAATAGTAAAATATTTGTCATCGACTTTGTGAAACATCATACTATTGAAATTTTGGCTTTTATTAGAAATGAGTTACTTTTTAAAATAATATATGTATATATATATATATATATGATATCAAATTTCCTCAGCTTAGTTTTTCAAATTTTTTTTTTTTTTACTTTGAAAATTAATGACATGTATTCTTTCCCAATGTTCTTTGCAAATTTATAAAATAAATTTTTTATTAAATAAAGTAGGGTACATCTTCTTCTTAAAAGTTTATTTTTCCCATCTTCTTTTCAAAAAGTTTAATTTTTCCATTTTCTTTCAAAGTGGCTAAACCTTAACGATGGTAATATATAACTTTTTAAGTATAGTTATTTAATTCTGAAAGTACAAAATTGGATTTTTTAAATGTGTATTTACATACTAAAGGTATTTTAACAACCTAAAATGAGTAGGTAGGGAGCCCAGAATGATGTATCATGGTAATTATTTTATACATAAAAGAAATTGAGGGATTTAAAAAGGAGTTTTAAATGTGTAATAAATAATTTTGGAAGATGATAAATACCGATGTAACATAAGGATATATGTTTTTTTTTGTTTTTTTTAAGTTATATATGAGTTTTATGACGTAAGCATGTTGGTAGGTTAACAATTAAAGTCGTATAGGACCTTGGCGTTTACAAGGAGACAACCATATAGAGATCCTATAACATGGGTTGTGGCAAGCTAGTGAAACTACGGAAATTTATTTAATGATAGTTTATTCATTTGTTATTTTAAATATTAAAAATTTAATAATAACAATAATAATTTCGTGTTTTTCCGCTTAGTTTAATAAATATTTTAATATTATTGATGTGTTTTGTATGTAAATTCAAATAATAATAAAAATTGTAAATGAATTTTATGAATTCTGCTTAAATTTTTTTTTATAATTTTTTTAATATAATTAAACATTTTTTTGGTAGATAAAGGTTATATATAATTGACATTGAAGAGAATGATAACAAGTTAATGGCAATTTTTTTATATAATGCTCATATTATAGTACACATGTCATGCCATTAGAGTATAGATTGATATAATGAGAATTGTACAAATTGTACACATGTTATTTTTACATTTTTTTTCAAATTTATAAAACCCATAAAAATTGTCTATTCAATACTCTATAGCAATGAGAAAATGGAATTTTTGAATTTAATTACAAACCATTATGTTTATGGTACATAGTAATTAATATATAATGTTAGTTTTCAAATTATTTATATTTATTGTACATAGTAATTAGTGATATAGTACATAGTAATTAATAATGGAGTACACAAAAGTCATTCTTCTTGCCATCATGGGAGAGCATTTACCAAAATCATATTTGAGATAAATAGAAATAAATTTTATTTAAAAATAATAAATTTAATTTCATAATGTTAAACTTTGGATAGATTTTAAATTTTTTTAGTAAAAAAAAACTAATAGAAAATCAATGAAAAACTTGAATACGATATAAGTTATATATCTGCCAGTAGTAGATTAAATAATAGGAGGGCATACACATATATAACTTATAAATTTTGAAAACTTTGTGGTGGTGGGATACCAATTACCATGTGTTTACTTACTACTTACTTTTAACATTATTATATATATATAATATATATATATATATTATATATATTGGTGGGTGGTAGTTTTAATTGGTTTTGGTCGTTATATGAAGTACTATGTAAACGATGAGATTCAAAGGTTTAAATCTTTGTGGCTTGTGCAACAAATATATAAAAATTAATATTATTATAGTTATTATGCAATGTGACAACAATATCAAGGGTAGTTTCATCTATACATTGTGATCCTTCAAAATGAGTAATTTATTCTTAAATATATATAGATTATAATCCCCTTTACATCAACCTCTATTTAGTCCCTACCAATGTGAGGATGGAATTTATCATTAGAAGTGAAGCCTTCTTGGCTTCATATTAGTTTGTCCCTTTTGTGACCTTGTTTTACATAAGTACTAGTGCAGAGTTGTGATTAGTAGAAGACAAATCTATAAATGACAAGAAGTTGCATAAGCTTCAATATGTTGAATCTTTAGAGAGTCATCTCATAAACCCTCTACTTGTAGTCTCATAGACTCTCTACATATTTTGCTTAAGATACAAACCCTACTTGTTCAAGTGGGTTAGAGTTGACAAATTCTAGTGTGATCAAGAATCTTTTCTTTTAATCAAAACTAGACAATTTATATTATCAACATGGTTGTAGCATAGCTAACAAAACTATTAAAGCATACAAAAGGCATTGATTTAGAATCTTTTCGATCTTGCAATATCCTGTATTTTCCCTTCTCACTTCAAGAAACTATGGAGATAAAATTCTAAAAATGTTTGATATCTCAAGAGGATTTCCCATTTTATCTCATAAGTTCTTTAATCCATATTGGGTTTCGTTCCCCTTCTGAGAGAACGAGAGGGATTTGTTGTTTTCTTCAAGATTTTGTAAATGACTTAGAAGGTTTATTATGAACCTTTGATTTGGCTTTGGTTCTTTTTCTTCATCCTCTTCCTCTTATATTTTATCTACTTGCTCTTCTTCCTCCTCGATTTCCCCTTTAGCCTCTTCTTCCTCTTATACATTATTTTCCATTGGAGCTTTAGTCTCAAGATCCTCAAGGGATAGATCTATGCCATTATCAAGGAATGTTGTTTTAGAGTTAAGTCCTATTACTTTCTTTTCAGATTCTTTCTCCAAATCTTGATATTTACCACACCATCTATATTCCCAAGAAATTTAACTTGGTTATTTCTTGAGGACGGTGAAACCTCTTGGGATTTTGATGACTAAGGTGGCCTTTTGCATTAAGAATTATTACATTTTCTTGAGACCATCTTAAGCTTGGGCTCTTCTCTTGTCTTTTTCTTTGTTGAAGGTTGCTCATCTTGGGTTTTTGCATCATAGATTGCACTTGAATGGAATTTTGTAATCGAGGATTTGTTGATGGCTTCATCCATCTATATTGATTTATAAATCCTTTGGGAATCCCTTCCCTGAATCCATATTTATGCATGTTCTTGCATAAGAAAACACAATTCTTTTTGGTTTTGCTCAATATGTGAATATTCCCAATCTGTTTCCATTAACTTTAAGAGTGCCACCATCCTAGAAAATTAATAGGAGACGAGGTGTTCTAACCCACATTAAGGTTGCAATGTATTGTATTGAATTGTAGGGATTGTGAGTCCATATACATTCTCCTAGATCCCATAATGTAAAGCCTCAAGTAGAACATCAAATCCCTTATTTATTAGGAAAAAGAAATAAAATAATGACAACTAAAGCAAAAAGATGGTACATGTCCTTTGATCTTGGAAGACCATTGTTAAGCCAACCATGTTTCCACAATTTTTGGACTTGGCCAAAGACCTATAAGCTTTCCTATTAGAGCACATCTATATAGTATGAGGGGTTTTCTTATTGGTTTAGTTGACACCTAATCCTTGGGATTGGGTGAATATGTGTAAAATAATGTAAAGAGAAAATAAGGAGAGCTGGAATATGAAGAGACACTGGGAGATGAAGCCTAAGAGTATCTCCCTCCATGTATATATCTATGATTAGCCTGAA
>APFE030130641.1:0-13870 GCA_000404065.3 Pinus taeda
TTGGATGAATTACATGGAGAAATTTACTTCACCAAGTTGGATCTTCATTCAAGATATCATCAAATTAGAATGAAGACTAAAGACATTCCAAAAACAACATTTAGAACTCATGAGAGTCATTATTAATTTTTGGTCATGCCTTCTGGCCTTACCAATGCACCTTCTACATTTCAAGGTTTAATGGATTCCGTCTTCAAACCCTTAGAAAATGTGTGTTAGTATTTTTTGATGATATACTAATCTATAGCAAGTCTAGGAAGGATCATGTTCAACATGTTGACTGGGTGCTCAAACTGTTGGAGGAGAAACAATTATATGCAAAAACCTCCAAATGTTTTATTAGAGTACAAGAGGTGAAAATTGGGTCTTATTGTATCATTAAGGTGTTAAGGTAGACCCTAGAAAAATTAAATCCATTAAGGAATGGAAAATCCCCACATCCATAAAGAATCTATGATGATTTCTCGAGTTAACATGGTATTATAGCAAGTTTGTTAAGAATTATGGGAAAATAGCAACACCTCTAACAACTTTACTAAATAAAGATTCATTTTCTTGGACTTCAGAAGCAATGAAGGCCTTTGAACATCTTAAAGAAGCAATGTGCCAAGCATCAGTCTTAGCTACGCCAAACTTCACAAAAACATTTATTGTGGAATGTGATGCCTCAAGAAATGGAATTGTCATTGTTTTAATGCAAGAAGAAAGACCCATTGCTTTCAAAGTCGTCCAATCAAAGGAAATTATTTACACAGAGCTATTTATGAGAAGGAAATGTTGGCAATAGTACATTCACTTAAGAAAGGGCGACCTTACCTAATGGGAAGATAATTCAAGGTAAAAATGGATCATGATAGCCTTAAATACTTTTTAGAACAAATATTATCTTTAGAAGAGCAACAAAAAGTCACAAATATGTTGGGCTATGAATTTGAAATCATCTACAGAAAAGGGAAGAAAAATGTGGTTGTAGATGCACTCTCAAGAAAGGACAAAGATGTGGAAGCATTTCTTTGTGCAATTTATATTATCCAACCAGATTGGATAAATGAAACAAGGGATGAATGGAAGAATGACGAAGAAGTGTGGGCACTAACTCAAAAGTTACAGCAAGATCCCAGTACATCTGATCCATTAGCTGGAAAATGATTCATTATGGTACAAAGATCACTTATACCTTTGTAATAATTCCAAACTCAAACAAAATATTCTTCTAGAATTGCACACCTCTCCCGTAGGAGGGCACTCGGGATTTTTTAAAATATACCACAGGGTTAAGAAGGATTTTTTTTGGGATGGAATTATATATGATATTCAAAATTTTGTGGCGGAATGTTTGGTTTGCCAACAAAATAAAGTTGAGACAATTAAGACCTCGGGTCTGTTACAACCTTTATCCATTTCAAGTCGACATTGGGAGGAGGTTTCAATGGATTGTATCATAATTTTACCCAAGTCCAAAGGAAAGAGTGTCATCATGGTGGTAGTTGATAGAATTACCAAGTATGCACACCTTTTTTCATTATCTCATCCATTTAAATGCAGTATAATTGCTATTACATTTATGGAAACAATTAAAAAGCTACATGGAAACCCAAAGATTATTGTAAGAGACAGAGATTCCATTTTCACTGAAAATTTTTGGACAAAATTATTTCTTGTATGGGTACTTAGTTAGCTCATAGCTCATCTTATCATCTTGATTCTGATGGAAAAACTGAGATAGTAAACAAAGTTTTGGAAGGATATCTTCGTTGCTTTGTATCTGATCAACGAACACAATGGGTCAAGTGGTTGCCTTTGGTTGAATGGTAGTATAACATTTCCTTACATATTGTAGAAAAAATGACCCCATTTATGGCACTTTATGGATATCATCCACCGTTCCTCACATCATCTTTAAAAGAAAAATATAAGTTTCAAACAGTGGAAGATCCCATCGAGCATCAACAACAAGTTCTCCAACTCTTTAAGGATAACCTCACTTTGGCGCAGATTAGAATGAAACAACAGATCGATCAACATTGTAGCGAATGAAGTTTTGATGTAGGTGACTAGGTATTTCTATGACTACAACCATACAAGCAAATCTCCCTAAAGTAAGCTAAGAAGGATAATAAATCATCACCAAATTATTATGGTTCGTAAAAGGTGTTACAAAATATTGGTACTATGGTATAGAAATTGGAGCTTCCTGCATATTCCCTAGTGCACCAAGTTTTCCATGTTTCATGTTTAAAGAAGGTTATAGGTGATAAGCTCCCAATTCAAAAAATATTTCCAGAACTTGACGAAGAAGGAAAAATCATATTAGAACCTGAAGCAGTCACAGAAACAAGAAATCGACAACTACGAAATTGGTCAAATTCAGAGTATCTCATCAAGTGGAAGAATTTACCTGCTGAAGTTTCCACATGGGAGGATGCAAATACAGAAACATCCATAACTACTAAAGCGTTGAGGACAACACTTTTTTGAAGGAGAGGGGAACGTTAGGTCCCTACAATACTAGTGTATTCCCTTATTATTATTGTCATAGTAGCCCCTTATTGTTATTATTGTGCCCATGTTCTCCCCATATTGTTATTATTGTGCCCCATAGAAGCCCACTATTGTTATTGTTGTGCCCTTACATTATTATTGTTATGTCGACTTTGATTATATTGTGACCATTTAGACTTATATATATAGAAAGGAGGCTTTGTCATTTGTATCATCCAAGAATTGTTCATTTTGTGTAATGTAAAGGAGGTTTCCCCCTCGAAGAGGCTGATTTTGAAGTTGTTGATCTATCTTTTCTTCTATTTTGTGAGCTGGTTGCATAACATCCTTCAATGTCCAACTAGCGATAATGAACTTTGTATAGTTAGTAGTAGTACTAGTTCAGTTAGCAGTCCTTGTACATATGATATGTGAACTATGTACTTAAATGGATCCAAGACACAAGAGGGCTCTAGAGCTGGTTGTGTTTTAATAGACCCACTGCAAAGAAAACATCTAATCTCTAGTCAATTGGAATTCGAGTGCACAAATAACACTGTAGAATATGAAGCACTTGCCTTGGGCTTACAGAAGGCCATCGACCTCAACTTTTCCAATCTAAGAGTGGTAGGTGACTCTGAAATCGTGTTGCATCAAGTATGTAACACTATACATTATGTGTCACCTCATCTAAATAGTTATCAACAAGAGGTATGGTGACTCATCTCTCACTTCCAATATTTTAATATTATTTTAGTTCCAAGAATGTGTAATGCATTAATGAATGCCTTGGAAAACATTGCTGCTAGGATGTCACCATTAGGGGATGGATTTTCTATTTAAATTTTGCATAAATCTTCTATCCTGGATAATATCACTAAATTATGCATTTTTTATGATGATGAACAGATAAGATACTTTATCGAGAACACTGACATATTCAAGGATGCAACGATTGACAACGACGAGCACAAAAAGACATTGCGAGATGCATCCAATGCAACTAAAGGCAACCCAATCCCCAAGGGTGTGGCTTCATTAGAGAAGTTTTATGATATGAAAAACCACTTCTATGGACCCATTAATGCCAAGACCCATAGTTCCACTCTGTCGCACGAGAAAATCAACTTGGGGACTGAGAAAGATATGAAGTATGTTAATATCAATACTTTCTATAACCACAAGATAGGCAAGACTTCATCCACTTGTTCAAGTAGTACCATGATGTCTTCGCGTGGACATACAATGAACCCAAGACATATGACACACGAATCATCCAACATGTAATACCGATCAATTAAGGGGTCAAGCCATTACAACAGAAACTGGGGAAAGCTCATCCAACGCTTGAGCCCCTCATACAAAAGGAGTTAAGAAAACTAATGGATGCTTAGATCATTTACAAGGTGCGACATTCAAAGTGGGTATTAAACTTCATTCCCGTGAGAAAGAAGTCTAGGGAGATCCACCTGTGTGTAAATTTCCAAAATCTTGACCACGCCTTAGACAAGGATAATTACCTTGTTCCATCCATGGATAAAATATTGCAAACAGTATCGAGGACTAAAACTTTTTCTTTGCTCGATGGATTCTCAGGTTACAACCAAGTTCTGGTAGTAGAGGCTGACAGATTAAAAACTACTTTCACAATGAAGTGGGGCACATTCGCACTTCGACAAATGTCATTTGGGCTAGTCAATGTGGGTGCAACATTCCAACGTGTAATGGAAATCAAATACCACAAGCTCATTGGACAAAGCGAAGTGGTCTACCTTGATGATGTGGTAGTATTTTTAAAATAACGTCAAACCACCTACACCATCTAAAGAATATTTTTGAGCAATGACATAAATACGGGATATCCTTGAATCTCAAAAGGAGTATCTTTGCAGTGTCTGAAGGTAACCTCCTGGGACACATCATTGCTAAAAGTGGGATCAAGGTAGACCCAAACAGGGTATGAACCATCACACAAATTCCCCACCTGGTGAACAACAAAGCCATGCAGGTTTTCTTGGGGAAAATCAATTTCCTCTATAAGTTCATTTCCCACTATGCTCAAATTGTTAAACCAACACAAGATATGATCAATAAGGGTGTAGTCTATAAATGGGATAAGAGGGAAAAGGACGCATTTTCCTGTATAAAATAAGATATAGCAGAAACACACATGTTGTACATCCCCGACTTTCGTAAAGACTTCTTTCTCTACACTTTTTCTTTGGACGCTTCTCTTATTGTTTTGTGCTAACTTATAAGGATGAGTTGAACAATGAACGACTTATCTCCTTCATGAGTGAAAGTCTGCAAGGACCAGAGCTCAACTACCCCTCCTTGGAAAAACAAGATTATGTAGTGTACAAGGTCGTAAATCACTAAGACCCTATATGTTAAAGAACCATTGTGTTATCTTTGTTCCACATCCAGCAGTCAAATCACTACTCATTTAGCAAGAGTTGGGTGAAAGGAAGGCAAACTGGATGATCAAATTACAAGAGTATGATCTAGACATTAAGAAAATTCACACCATCAAGGGTCTTGGTCTTTTCCAATTAGCAGAAGAGGTAGTAAACGAAAAAGAGGAAGAAGAAGAGCTCGCTGGATGGGAACAAGAGATTGAAATGCACAACATTGATCCAACCATCCCCACTACAGATATAGACTCTTGGTACATAGATGTATGCCAATACCTTGAGCATGGCACCATTCCCTCTCACTTCTCTACACGGCAGAAGAGGGCACTCCAACTCAAAACATTGTCATATCAGTTGGTGCACGAGGTGTTGTTCAGGAAGCACCACAATGGAGTACTGCTCAAGTGACCCAAGTGGATATTGGTGACCACCCTCCTATTCCACTTGGACCCCCAACACTGTCTCTTTTAGTTTTTCAGTTTCCTTAATTGTAGCACTATTTACTATTTTGGCATTTTTTTAGGTCCTGAACTTCCAGAGCCATTTTGAGGCCCTAAACAAGGTTTTTATGGAAAATGGATAGACCGGAAAAGTCTCAAACGAGTTTACCTATTTGTATTTAGCCCACTCTTTATTATTTTCATAACTTTTGCATACGATCTCTATTTGGCCATTGATCTAGATGGATATTGGTGGCCACCCTCCTATTCCACTTGGACCCCCAACACTGTCTATTTCAGTTTTTCAGTTTCCTTAATTGTAGCACAGTTTACTATTTTTGGCAATTTTTCAGGTCGTGAACTTCCAAAGCCGTTTTGAGGCCCTAAACAATGTTTTTAGGGAAAACGGAGAAACCAGAAAAGTCCATGTTGTCGCCCAAAGTGTCTAGGCACCGCAATAATGCTAAGACCAAGGATTATAGTGATAGCCCTTACTTTGAGCATTGTCACAGTGCCTAGACCCTTTGTGCATTAGAGTAAGGGTTGTCACTCTTAGCATTGGCACGGTGCCTAGACAATGCGTGCGGAAATAGTCCCAAAAAAGTTAACTTGTTTGTTTACAGCCTACTCTTCGATATCTTCATAACGAGGTATTATGATAGCCAAACAGAGATCGTATGCCAAATTTACGACCTTGGGAAATTGATGTACCAATTTATCCAAACAGGGCCCATAGTTTTGGCACTTCATCCCCTAGGTTAGGTTTCTGGATGTTTAGGGTTTTTCATTGTTTCTCAATAATAAATAGGCCTTGGAGCTTCATTGTAACATTCTTCAGAGGCATGTAGCCACCACATCTCTTCTCAAAGATAAGCTACCATCGCCTAAGCTATTTTATTTCCATTCTATTTGTAAGCATATTTCAGTATTCTAGTATTAATGAAATGAAGTGTTGTTTCTGCTACCTTTATGAATTTATGGTCATATCTGTAATTTGTTGTGCTCCTGTTTAAGTCAGATCAATGGTATCAGAGGGGTCCGCTCTTTCTCTATTTTTATTTGCATGTCCCCAACGAGGTCAAGGTATAAGGACTTAGGGCTTGATACGGTAAAAGCTTTACAAGACCAGCCTTACAAACCCCAATGACCTCTCATGTAGAAGAAAATAAATATGAGAGGGAAGGAGATCCTTTCAAAATATTGCTTGAGGAAGACCTCGAGTGACAGAGGAACGCGATGATGGATAAATTTTCCCAAATCCTTCAACAGGTACCCATAGGCGACACATCTTCATCCAGCAACCACTTTGGAGGTGCCACTCCTTTTAAGGTACAAGTTAACTTCAATATTCCCATATTTGAGAGACAAATAGATGCAAATTTCATATATAAATGGTTGAATCTATTGGAAGGATAATTTTCAGTTCATGACTTTTCCAATCGGGAAAATATTACATTTTCACTTCTCAAATCCACCCCACATGTCAAGGACTAGTGGGAAACCTACTGTGAACAAAAGAACGAGAGGGAATCCTCATTATTTTTAGCCACACCCACTTGGGATTCTTTCCGAGACACCATCAAGGAACAATATTACCCTATTGGGAGCTATGAAGATAAATACATAAAGTGGACCATGCTACGGAAGGGAAGGGACCAAAATTTGCCGAATTTCACAAATATTTTCCATACCCTCTGCACTATGTTGGGTATCAAGGATTCTGAGTGGTATTTGGTACTCAAATACCGTGACTGTTTACACAAGTACATCCAGGACGAGATGGATTTCCTAGACATATCCTCACTTGACACAGCATACCAATACACTGTCAAGATTACGCAGAAGTTTAAACAGAAGAAGTGAGACTTTGGATCTCCAAATCTGAAGCAAGGAAAAGGTTCCCGAAAACCACATAGAAAAGTCCAAAGATAAGGTGGATCATCCCAAGACAACCCACCGAAGCCATAAGAAAAGAAAAACACGACGAAGAAAAAGAATAACATGGGAAAATGGTGTGAGTTCCATAGGAGCTCCACTCATAACACAAGTGAGTGTCAGGCCAAGCAGTGACTTGTGGTCGAGATGAAGGCTTCTGAATTAGACGCATGTTATGACTCTAAGTCATAACTTGACAAGGGGAATGAAAAATGGAAGTATATCATTGGTGCGAAGCCTAGTGCCACTATGGCCACCACCAAGATCTAGAATAATGAACCTGAAGATCTAGAGGAGGGGGAACGCCTCTTCCACTCACAGATGTAGGTGAAAGGTTCTCCTCTACGTTTCATTGTTGACAGCGGGAGCCAAAAGAACCTCATTTTAGCATAGGTCATGAAGTAGCTAGGCCTACTGATGACAACACATCCGTAATTATACACCATCTAGTGGCTTCACCAAGGACGATAACTCCATGCCAGCCAGCAGTGTCGCCTTCCCTACATCATCAAGCCCTTCATGGATGAGGTATTGTGTGATGTCGTTCCTCTTGAATTTTGTGGTGTATTATTAGGAAAACCATACTTGTGGATGTGGAATGTTCTATATGAGTCTAGACCTCACTTTGTGATTATTACTTTGGGAAATAAGTTATATAGGATACCATAGGTAGCCCACCTACTACCATCACTTTGATCACTACAAAGAAATTCAGTAAGATCATTTCCTAAACCGGGAAACTTGTTTTCTTGATGATTCACCCTAAGGGAAAGAATAAGGTTGTGGCCACGGCTCTGAGATAGGGCTCCTTTGCACAGCAGCAGTAGATGGACAAGGTCATGGAGGAGTATAGGGACATTTTCACCTCACCTACAGGGGTACTTATGCACTGTCAATTCAAGCACTCCATCAATCTGACCCCGAGCATGTCACTACCCAATGGATTGATCTATCAACGCTCTGTTCTAGAGAACAATGAGATTGAGAGGTAGATTCAGTTGTTGTATAAAGGGCACATCAGGCCAAGCTCATCACCCTGTGGGAGCTCAATTGTATTGGTACAAAAGAAGGATGGGACTGGGAGACCCTATATTGACTATTGGGAATTGAACAAGATTACTGTCTAGAATAGGTACCCAATCCCACTAATTGATGAGCTTCTAGACCAACTCAAGGGGCCAAATATTTCAGCAATATTGACTTGAAGTATGGTTATCACCAAGTTTCCTACTGATCCCTTTGATGTGTGGAATAATGGCTTCAAATCCAAGGATGTCCTTTTCGAATGGTTGGTCATGCCTTTTAGGTTGATGAATTCCCCCGCAAACTTCATGAGATTGATGGACGACATCTTGCAACCCTTCACCAATCCATTCATGGTGGTGTATTTACATGACAAATTGATCTTCAGCTAGAGTTGGGAAGAGCACCTCCACCATATTCGATAGGTCCTTCAAACCCTGTGACAACACAAGTTGTGTGCCAATTTGGATAAATTCAATTTTGGCATGACCCAAGTTCAATATCTAGGGTACATCATTGATGAGCAGGGTGTGCATGTGAACCCAGGAAAGATACAAGTCATTCATGATTAGCCAACCCTAACCACTCTAACATATCTCCGCATATTTCTAGGTCTTGCCAATTTCTGTCGTAGATTTGTCTTGGAGTTCTCTCATATCACCTAGCCTTTAATTCAAGTCACCAAAGGTGGAGAAAAAGAAAATAACATTTGGTCCAAAACTCAACAAAAGGAATTTTTCGAGTTGTAGCATCACCTCTACTCTGAACAAGTGATCACATCACTAGACCTGCAACAACCATTTGAGATTGAGATAAATGCCTCTAACTATGCTATTGGTCTAGTTCTTACTCAATAGGGGCATCCAGTAGCTTACCACAGGGAGACACTTTCTGACACATTATAAAAGTATCCCACTTATGACAAAGAAATTTATTCCATTGTGCAGGTCTCACATCAATGGAAGAATTACATTTTGGGGAAGGAAATGGTCATCCACATAGACCATCGACCCCTACAGTTCACATAGACACAAGGGAAGTTGCAGAACAATCGCCATCAGAAATGGTCGACATACCTGCAAAAATTCCATTTAAACATTAAGTACAAGAAGGGCATCACTAATAATGTTTCAAACTACCTCATCCAACCACCAGTCATGGTGTTTATCATTGCGCTCAAATCTTGTGGGCACGAGACTTCGAGGTGACCACATATTACGAGAGTGGTCCAAAATTGGGCAACATATACCAAGCACTCCTCGAAGGTAAGCAAGTTCAAAATTTTCACCTCCAAGATGCATTGTTATGCCATCTGGGACACATATGTTTTCCTTCAAGCGAGTGTGCTAAGATGATCTAGGTGGTGCACTATAGTCACATTGCTGGACGTTTCGGAGTAGAGAAAATAGTGGCAGTACTGCAAAAGTATTTTTATTGGTTGAACCTTCATCGTGATGTTAGGAGGTACATTAAATGTTGCACTACCTACACCATTTCCAAACCAACCATCAAGAAGAATGGCCTATATCCTCCTATGCCTACTCCTAGTCAACCTTGGGAATCCATCTCCTTCGATTACATGTCAGGCCTTCCTTCTAATAAGCACGACAACTTTGCGTTTTTGTGGTCATCGGTAGATTCTTTAAGAAGAGTATCACAACAAAGACCACTACTAAGCTCTTCTTTGAATGAGTGTGGGTACACTTTGGGATCCCATAGTCCATTATATATGATCGGGATAGTAGATTCCTAAGTGAATTTTGGTTAAGTCTTTGGTTGATGCTAGATACCAAGCTCACTAAGTACACAGCTTTCCATCCCTAAACTAATGGGCATACAGAGGTCATCAACAAGATTATCATACATATTTTTCACATGTACAACTCAAATCATCCACACACATCAGATGAAAGCCTCCCCTATGTCCAACACATCTACAACAGAGCTCTCCGCAACTCAATGGACCACAGCCCCTTTCAGATAGGCTATGATTTCAGCCATTATGTCCCATTAATGTGGCCATACCATTTGTAGCTACTCCAGCGGATTCATCTCATGTCCAGTCCAAAGACGATAGGGCTAGCAGCTTCATTAAGCACATTCAACACTTCCGCCAGCATTTCCATGATATATTGGACAGATCCAATGCTAAGTGCGAGTAGTGCCATGATCAGCATCGGGTGTCGCACAAGTTCTAGACATGCGACAAATTTTGGCTACATTTGTAGAAGGAGCACCTCGTTGGACCCCATCACAAGCTTTTCCCACTTTGATATGGGCCATACACCATCACCAAGGTTGTAGGGGACAATGAATTCGAGCTCATCAGTCCACTGTTCCTTAGTCTGCACCCAGTGTTCAATGTAAACCACCTTTGGCCATGCTTTCCACCATTGATGGAAACATCCAACATTTCAAAATAACTCACACCAACAAAGCTAAACCCAAACTACATGGAACATGCCACAACTGATCGTACCATGGACACACATATCAATAACACTCGCCAACAGAAGATCCAATTGTATTGGGTTGTCAAATCTAGCCAACTCCTGCACCAAGGCAAGTGGCTCAGTAGGGACCAGGTTCAACAGAAGTTTCCCCATCTCATGGAGGAACTCAATGCAATGGGGACCATTGCTTCCTAAGGGGGGAGAACTGATCTAGGTAGATATATGTGGCCACCCTCCTATTCCACTTGGACACCCAACTTTCATTTTTTTAGTTTCCTTAATTATAGCACAGTTTAATATTTTTGGAATTTTTTCGAGTCCTCAACTTCTGGAGCCATTTTGAGGCCCTAAATGACATTTTTAGGAAAAACGGAGAGACTGGAAAAGACTCTAATTGGTTTACCTATTTGTTTTCATGCTACTCTTTGATATCTTCAAAAGGAGGCATTATGATAGCCAAAAGGAGATCGTATGCCAAAGTTACGACCTCGAGAAATTGATGTACCAATTTATCCAAATGAGGCCCACTGTTTTTACGCTTCATATCCTAGGGTTAGGTTTCTAGATGTTTATGGTTTTCCATTGTTTCTCAATAATAAATAGGCCTTGGAGCCTCGTTGTAACATAGCTTAGAGGCATGTAGCCGCCACATCGCTTCTCAAAGATAAGCTACCATCGCCTGAGCTAGTTTATATCCATTCTGTTTGTGAGCATATTTCATTATTCTGATATTAATGGAATGGTGTTATTTCTGCTGCATTTTTGTATTGATGATTATATTTGTAATTTATTCTATTCCTATTTAAGTTCAGATCATCAAGTGTTTGGAGGCAAATGATTCAGAAAATATTATGCATGATCTCCATGATGGACCAACCAAAGGACACTTCGCAGGCAACACTACAGCACATAAGGTTATGTTGGTTGGCTTTTACTAGCCTACATTATTCAAGGATGCTCATGCTTATGCCCACAAGTGTCCATTCTGTCAAAGGTGTTCTAGTAGAAATGAAAAGTCAGCAACCCATTGCATTGGAAGAACCTTTCAACAGTGGATCTTGGATATCATTGGGGAAGTTTTCCCACACTTATCAAAGTAGCACCATTATATCCTAACTGCTACAAATGAATTCACACTATGGACAGAGCCATTTCCACTAAAACAGGTTAACAATGAGGAAGTCATCAGCTTTCTGCAATAGAATGTCATCTTCGGGTTTGGCATTCCTACGTCACTTATTTTTGACAATGCAACATATTTTTCATCATTAAGACTTTATGATTTTGCATTGGAAAATGGTATTATCTTAAAACATTCTGCTAATTATTATCCACAGGGAAATGGTCTTGTTGAATCCACGAACAAGAATCTCATCTATATCATCCAAAATACCATATTCTCTAAACAATGAAACTGGCACTCTACTTTGGTGAATGCCTTATGGGCTTACTGAGTCACGCCTAAGCCTTCTCTAAACACCTCCACTTACTTCCTAGTGTACGGAAAATAATCCATCCTCTCGTTGAACATCTACTTTCCCTCTCTTCGACTGTGTCAAGAATAACAAGGCAAGCCATATCTTTTATTTCAGCATAGAATGGACACTTTGCACAAGCTATAGGAAGAAAGGTTGAAATTAGCTAATGAAAAATTATTACTCCACCACATTCATATCAAGAGATGGTTTGATAGAAAGTATGCAAGGAAAAATAGATTTGGTGTGGGTGACTTAGTCTTAAAATGGGATAAATCCCATGAGGACAAAGGAAAAAACACTAAGTTTCAGTCTTTGTGGATTGGTCCATATACAGTTCATGAGAAGTGTGTCCATCACATGTATCATCTTCAATCACTTTACGAGAATATTGACTGGCTCCCTATCAATGACCATGACTTAAACAATGTTTTCAATGAATATTTGGGTCTGTACCATGCACTATGTACATATTCATTTGTTATTTGTTTTGTTTTCTATGTTTGAATTTTATCTTGTTTTGTCATGTAAACAAGTGTTGTGCATGACTGCATTATGGCTTCTAAGTGTGTGTGTGGCTGAAGTCTAAAGATCCTTGTGAAACTCCAGCATTTGGCTAGCCTCCTATCCATCGTCCTTGTGTTGGTTACATCTTTTGGCCGATGAAGTCCTGACGGAAAATATGATTCATCCATAAGTAGAACTTTGGTCAACCATGAACCCATGGCTAGTTCGGAAACCCCATGCTTATGCTTAGTTTTTATGTTGGTGTTCTCAAGCTTATCCAATTAGTAGAAACAGAGAAGGGGAAAAATCCAAATGAGAAAACCTAAATCAGAGGTATTTATATGCTTCTTTGAAGAAACAACCTCTTCTGCTCTCAATAAGTTGAGATCCCCCTTCTGCTCCAAAATAAATAAGTGTCAACGCATAGTTCTCTTTAAATAAATAAATAAAAGTGAAAGAAGAGAAAGCTTTCTTATATAGAGAGGTAAAGCAAGAAACTTTGTCGAGGTACTATCTAGGCTCATTAGAAATGGAGCAATGTTTGTGTTCCTGTGTGACTCCATTGGGGTACTGTCTAGGCTTGCTGGCAACGGAGCAACACCATAGATGAAAACTGTGCTCTGAAAATTTTAAGCTCACAAGCTAAACTACCTTTCCCAACTCAAAACATTGTGATTATGCTAAACCTTATGTTGTGTTCAAATGAGAAAGTATAAATGGAACCATGTATTAACATGGGGTAAGTGGGTGATCCAAGTGGATCTCCAAAGTACAGGTGGCACGGAGAAATGACTCAAAATTCAAAGTGGTCAAATTTTAACAAAATCAGCATCAAATCGAAGTGCTCATCGCCCCAATCCCAACGACGTGAACAACACTCAAATTTGATCTCGTATTAAGGAGATAGAGCCAATCAAATTTCAGGGTTGACTTGGACAAGTGGCATACTAAAGAGGCAACAAATTGGTCAAATTCGGCATCCGAATCCAGCCAACTTCCGAGAAAATTCATGGGGTCGTTAATTTCCCTAATATCTCCTATGGTTCTAGAAAACTTTTAAATGGATATAGTTGGAGAAAAAAAACAAATATATATATATATATTAAAAGAGTGGCAGTCCACCAACCCTGCCAACCCAAATA
>APFE030130641.1:18880-54583 GCA_000404065.3 Pinus taeda
AAGATCACAAACAAGACATCCATTTGATCTGAATATCACCTCGGTCCTTTGATCACACATCTGACTGACACTTAGAAGATTATGTTTCAATCCATCAACATACAAAACATTTCCAGCCTTGACCTTTTCTTTTAACTGAGCAATACCTTTTCCTTTTATAGTTGCAGGAGTATCATTTCCCAAAGAGACTTTCTTTCCTTTTTCTAGAGCAGAATATGACTCAAGTTTTTCTTTATCACCTGTCATATGCTTCGAACATCCACTGTCAATGTACCATAGATTTTCCTGTCCCTCTGCATAAAATGCTATCCCACATCTTTCTGTTTGTGGTTCCTTTTTTCTCCATGTTTTGGTGCTTGAGGCTTGTTCCTTTCTCTGCTGAAACCTGCTCCTGCATTCAGAGTCTTCATGACCAAAGTTATTGCAAATAGAACATTCAACTTCATTTTCAAGAACCGAAAAGTTGTTATAGGTCCTTTTTGTAATCCAGGTCATACTTCTTTGTTTTTGAGCTTCCCTAGTCATGATTGTTTTATATGCAACACATTGAGCTGCTTTGTGACCAAAGTTATGGCAAGAAAATCATTGTCCATTGAAGAAACTTCTGCGGTTATCGAATCTACCAGCCAATTGATTGTAATTTCTCTTGTCATCTATTCTTGAACCAAATTGAGAAGATTTTACCTGTGGCTGGTTGTAGCTTTTGTTCACCCTTAAGATGGATTGCCCCTGATAGTTTCTATTTGCAATTCATCCCTGTTTTACCTGATGGTCTTCCTTGTGCTTTTGCTCATTTCTTCTTGCTGCATCAAGATAACTTTTTGAGGTGGATGCTTGAGAATTTTCTCCATTATAGCCCAGACCTGTCTTGTTTAGAGGAAACCGCTGCACATTGATAATCTCATCCAAAGTTTCAGATCCTTTGACAAACTTAAGATTAATAGCTTTTGTTTTCTCAATCTCTTTTCTAAGACCAACAATTTCACCTTCTAATTTTTCAAGATGTCTTTCCTTTTCATCAATTTGAAATTGTAGAGTATCAATTATCATATTCTTCTCTTCTATACATCTCTTAAGTTTAGTAATTTCTTCATGAAAGTAATCCACATCTATAGCATCCTTATAATCATAATCTTCAAATGCCATTAACAATTTATATTCATTACCTTGTTCATCTTCATCACTGTTTGATAGACCATCACTATCTTCATGAGTGTAGTAGCTTTTTCTTACTTGCACTCTGTTTCTTGTTCCATCTAGCAGGTTCCTTTCCTTTATCCTTATAAGGACATTTTGCAGCATAATGACCTACTCTTCCACAAGCAAAGCATTTAAAAGGCAACTTACCTCTGAACCTTCCAGAACCCCTTTGAAGATTTCTGAAAAAGTTTGATTCTTCTTCCTCTTCTTCTGGGACGTGGCTTGCTTCATAATAATCTCCTTTGCCTGATGCCTTGAAAGCAGCTTCTCTTCTATCTGATGGACCTCCCTTTCTCATTTCATAAGCAGTTAGAATTCCATGTAGCTGAGACATAGTAAGAATTCGTAGATTTTCTTTTTCTTCTATTGCAGATACTTTAGATTCAAACTTGGGGGACAATGATCTTAGAACCTTTTCAACCACAGTAGCCTCTTTTATTTCTTCACCCAAATTTTTCATACAATTAACAATTTCATCTACCCGAAGAAAATAGTTAGCCACACTTTCATCATTATACATCTTGAGAGACTCATATTGAATCCTGAGAGTTTGAAGTTTGGCACGCTTTACCTGTTCATCTCCTTCATAGCTTGTGACAATTTTGTCCCATATCTCTTTTGCGGATTATAGTGCATTACCTTCATGAATTGCGATTGGGATATACATCCTAATAGGGTACTGACTGCTTTTGCATTTGTTTCATACCTCTTTTTCTCGTCTGCATCTGTAGGGTAGTTGAAGGAAGAGCATAGCCTGTCTCTACGATGTTCCAAACTTCTGTACCAAGAGATTGAAGATAGGCAGTAACTCTTACCTTCCAATAATTGAAGTTTGTCCCATCAAAAACCTGTGGCCTGATAGATGCTTCCCTCTCATAGTTGCTCATGATGAAAGATCTTCCTTCAAGCGATCAAGCTTCTTTAGAAGGACCTGCTCTGATACCAATTGTTGAAAATAATACTGAGAGGGGGGGTGAATCAGTATTATCTAGTCCTTTTAACAATTCTTCCTTATTTATACTTTCAATTATTTTTGCATATCAGTACCATAAAATAATGAGCATGAACAAAAAAAACAGACAGTCACATCAAAGAACACCAGATATAAGGTGGAAACCCAATGTGGGTGAAAACCACCTGCTGCAATATGTCTCTATCTTCTTTCAAATTAGAAACTCCTTTTACAATGGTCTGTACTGGTGCAGTCCTTTACCAGTACGCAGGCTGCAACCTGCAGAGAGCTACAACTCTCTCGTTTTCCAGTCTCTCCTGGAAGGGAGCTACAACCCCCTACTTCTTTTCTTTCAAGGACCACTTTTCATAAATTTTCAAACTGGATCCATAAACATCAAATGATCATCAAAGTAAGTCACCCAGATAACCAGATCCACAATAATAGTAAACTAAACCCAGAACACCTTCTGTGGTGTCTCCTGTGGCGCCTCCTGCGGCGTCTCCTGCGGCACCTCCTACGACGTCTCCTGCGAAGCCTCCTGCAGCGTCTCTTGCGGCGCCTCCTGTGGCGTCTCTTGCGGCGCCTCCTATGGCGTCTCTTGTGGCGCCTCCTGTGGCGTCTCCTGTGGCCTCCTCACTTCCGCAGCTGCAGCGCTCGAGAGATCACCCTTCACAGATTCGCTTTCCACTTCACTTTCATATAGATCGAGCTTTTGAAACAATAACCCAATATTTCAGATCTTAAGATATTCAACCCAAAAGCATACACAAGCCAAATGATCTCCTTTGCTTTATAAAGGCAAGCTCTTCCTCAAATCATGGACCAATACCATGGGCCAAAACCATAACAAACCAATACCATCAACTCAATACTAGGGATCAACACGTCTGCCGAGATGCCATGGTCCAAAAACCATAGGTTCAAATTCCAAGGACTAACTACCATGGACCAAAGGTAAGTTTTCCCACATGAATAAACTTTTCTCTGCATAAAATTCCGTGAACTTTTCTCCACATGAAATAAACTTTTCTCTGCATAAAATTCTGTGCCATGCCATGGGTGTTGCCATGCCATGGGTGTTGCCATCAAATACAACATCTGTAACATATAACCATACCAGAAACATAATGCCAACACCCATCACCCAAAAAAGACTCAGCGGGAACCCCTCAGAGTGCAATGGAACCATTACCACAAGGTCGATGAAATGATAAGGTGTTGGCAGGGGTCAAACCCGCTCAGACCATTTGTTTGGTCTCCAAGCGAGTGGCATTGTGTGTTAGGTATCAAACAATGAAAACGCGCCAAAACATATGACGATAAATAACCATAATCTAATAGTCAAACCATATATATATATATGTATGTATGTATATGTGCCGTTAAAAATAGTATGACCACGCCATACTAAGGAGGGGCAGGATTTTATCCCCCAACCTCTCCTCAACCAATGCCCAGAATTACCACTGCACCAACAGTTGGAACTTTTATAAATCCACCCTCCAACTAATACTTAAGCTCGTAGTCCGTAGTTGCACGAGGAGTCGATGCGGAAACCAAGATTTATTATTTTTTTATTGCAGGGGGGCAGAACCTTGATCCCGACAGGAGGTCAGAACCTTGCCCTGGGGAATCTTGGAGGTATCAGAAATATTTTGAGAGGTACATAAGGGATTTTTCTCATAATTGGTTGTTTGGACATCCGTTTTTGCAGGATTTTTCACCAAAAATTCAATTCCACTATCTGTTTCTGCAGCTAGTCTCTCCATTTCTCATCCATCTTCCAACATGGAGGTATAAGGATTGTATTTAGTTATTGCTTGTACTTATTAAATTTTATGCCACTTAATGAATGAAGGCCTCCCCACTGTTGAGCAAGGCCCAGAGATGTAGTCTAAGTTGGATGAACTCCATAATCAAGTATTTTTGTCGTGGTTTCATGCTTATCTTGTTCTCTTCACCTAGATTTATTTGTTTTTAAGTTGCATGATTAATATGCTCAGTTAGATGTAATTCTTTATGTATCTATTAGAAAAATATCTTAGATCAAGTTTGGTATCAGAGTAGGTCATTTTCGATGCGAATTGCATAAGTATATGCTAACCAGAAACAAGCTTCAAAGAGGCGAAAGAAAGCTTCATTTCTTTGATCCTGAAGCAGGACATGCACTACGAAGAAGAAACATGGCAGATGAGGAAGCTCATTGGGAAGAAGAGCGGAATTACTGCAAGGAATTCTACAGCATGGCAGAGAAAGGGGACAAGTTGTTTTCAGAGTATGAGAAGGCAATGAAGCATGAGAAGAAATATGTTGATGACCATGGATCAGTAAATCATGGAGGTGGTGGAGAATAGCCTCCTCCCTCTTCATCTTCCAGTGACAGTTCCTCTTCTTCTTCTCATCATTCTCGCATACATCATAGACATACATCTAATAAACCTTTCCTTAAACTAGATGTAAAGCTTGACTTGGCTATGTACGCTGGGAATGTAATGTAGAAAAGCTCAAAAATTGGATTAGACAGATTGAGGTCTATTGTTGGATTCAATAGATTAAGGAAGATAAAGCAAAGATCCAATTTGCATCCCTTTGACTAAGTGGTACCGCTCTCATTTGATGGGATATCATATTGCAAAGAAGAACAAATGTGGGTAACCTTCTCTCCTCATGGTCAAATTTTTTTTATGCATTGAAGAATCATTTTTACCCTTTGGGATATAAACAAAAAGCATTAATGGAATGGAAACACCTAAGGCAAGGCAAGGGTTAAAATGTGTAGAACTTCACTGAATAATTTAGAAAACAAGAATTGAATTTGAGCATTCCATTATATTCACCAGAGATTGTAACTAAGTATATTGGTTCTTTACATAGTTGCATAAGACATTCATTATTATTGTTTGAGCCTTCTACTATCGATGAGGCTAGTGTGAAGGCCATGCATCTTGAAACCAGACAGACACGTGAAAAAAATGACCAATCAAAAAGATCTGCAATAGCCAAGAGAAGAGGAGCAAAGCCCTTTTGTACATATTATGAGAAAGAGGGACATGACGAAGAGAATTCTTTGAAACTACACCCTGAGCTGAGACCTAAGAGGAATGAGAGAAAAGAGAAGTAGAAGAGAGTTGCCACCATGAAACAAGATTAATATTCTGAATCAAATGAAGAAGAGAAGGTCACAACTACGGGATTTGTATAGAGTAGACCAAGTTAGGGTTAGATTCTGGTGATGAAAGGAATATTGCATCTCTTGGGATCGCAATAGATGGACCTATCAATTTGGGTTCTAATTCGGGCAATGAAACAAAAGTTTCAATAGATATTGTGCCAAAGATGAAAAGGAAACCCAATGCAGCATGGATCCAGGAACTTGAGGAGATCAACCAAAGAATTCAAGAAGAGAATGTTGAGCTAAGGATACTCCTACAAGAAGTAGAGACGAAGAAATAAAGGTTCCTACGCCAGTTGCAAGCTAAGGACGAGGCCTTGGAAAAATTTCAGCATATCCACCTTGAGGTAAAAAGTTATTCTTTGGTTTCATGTACCTTTCTTGATGATGATTTTGCTACTTTTGAAAACACAATATAGATATTGAATCCAAACTGTTGAAGAAAATGTGGTATCAAGGGAAGGGCCTCGACATTAATGGCCAGGGCATCATGAACCCCATCAAAGTAGAGGAATTTCCACATCATGCAGGACTTGGGAATGTTAGGAAGGAAGTTGGGGAATGCTCCAAAATAGCCAAATGACCCACCAACGATAGATGATGAGGGTGCCTCATCACATTGCAGTGATAGTGAGGGATCCACGAACACTTATCAAAGGGACATCAGGAGAAATCCTTCCAAGATGATCTAGAAAGTCTAGAAGAGGAAGAATCATTGCAACAAGGATGAATGTTAGAAACATGCATGTTCGACACTTCAGGCCAAAAAGCACCCATGAAGGATCCAGTCATTGAGGATATTCCACAAGAAAATTTGCCACAGGAAGATGACCCATTTACTTTATTAAGTAAAAGATGGTTTTTTTAGATAATAGCTTGTTATATCCATGGTTTGTAAATCATGCATTACAAGTACATGTAAATGTGATGATGTGGTTTACATCTATTCAAAATGCAATGATGATGTTTGTGTCCTTTTCTTATAAGTAGTTAAGGTATTGGTTTTTATTATTGAATCCTTGACCAAAGAGTGTGTGCTATAAACTCTTGTCAAGTGAGGGGTCATTTGAGTCATGTATGGTTTGTATATGATTGCAAAGGATGTACTAGTTTTGTATGCACGCGGTTGAAAGTGTGGTTTGGCAAGGACACAGAAAGTGTGTTGGATGTGTTAATGATTTTGGTGGTCCAAAATCTCCTTAGTGGGGAGGAATGAAGCAGGTGGATCTCCAAAGTACAAGTGGTATGGAGAAAAGGTTCAAAATTCATAATGCTCAAATTTTAACAAAATAAGCATCAGATCGAAGTGCTCATCACCCTGATCCCAAAAGCATGAATGACACTCAAATCCGAGCTCATATTGAGGAGATAGAGCTAGTCAAAGTTCAAGGTTGACTTGAACAAGTGGAAAACTAAAGAGGCATAAAATTGGTCAAATCTAACATCGAAATCCATCCAACTTTTGGGAAAATAAGTGGGTTCATTAATTTTCCTAATATCTCCTGTGGTTCTAGAAATATTTTAAATGGCTACAGTTGGAGAAAAAAAAAAACAAAAAACAAAAAACAAAAATATATTAAAAGGGTGGCAGGCCATCAGTTCCAGTGGACCCGCCAGCCGAAAAAGACTCAACAGAAACTCCTCATAGTGTGGCAAAACTATTACCACAAGGTTAAAAAAATGATAAGGTGTCGGCGGGGTTCGAACCCGCTCGGCTCATGTAGCCGGCCCCTAAGAAGGCAACACCGTGTGTTAGGCATCAAACAACGAAAATGCACCAAAACATATGATGGTCAATAACCATAATGTAACGAGTTGACTATATATATATATATATATATATATGATTGTATGAAAACATTATGACTATGCCATATTAAGGAGGGGCAAGATTTCATCCCCCGACCCCTCCCCAACCAATGCCAAGAATTACCACTACGCGAATAGTCAGAAATTTGATAAATCTGCCCTCCAACTAATGTGTAAGCTCGCAATTTGCAGTTGCATGGGGAGCCAACACGGAAACCAAGATTTATTATTTTTTTATTGCAGGGCAGCAGAACCTTGATCCTGGCAAGAGGCTAGAACCTTGCCCCAGGGAATCTTGGAGGTATCAAAAAGATTACAAGAGGTGCAGAAGGACCCTTTCTCAGAATTGGGTGTTTGGAAAGTCGTTTTTGAACAATTTGTCACTAGGAATTCAATGGTGTTGTCGATTTCTACAGCTAGTCTCTCCATTTCTCATCCATATTCTAACATGTAGGTATAAGGAGTTTAGTAAACGTTTCGTGTACTTCTTCATTTTTACGCCACTTAATGAATGAAGGCCTCCCTACTATTGAACAAGGCCCAGAGACGTATTCCAAGTTGGACGAACTCCGTAATCAAATCTTTGTGTCATGGTTTCAAGCTTATCTTATTCTTTTCACCTTGATTTATGTGTTTTTAAGTTACATGGTTAATATTCTCAGTCACATGTAATTCTTTATGCATCTATAAGAAAAATATCTTAGATCAATGGGAAGGAAAAAATAATCTACACAATGAATCAATACTCTCTAAGGAATGGAGGCCCTACACAGAAGAAACTAACCAAGACAGATAAGTTGGAATTCAACTAGTGTGTCACCAAGTGTTGAGGTTGTTGCAACACCCTCCAAAATTTTGGCATGCACTCAAATTTTGGAGCATTCCTTGGTCTTTTCCTTTATTGTTGCAAACAATCAAGCTCATCCAATGAGTTTTCTGTAATTTCTTTGGCCCCTTTCATTTGTTGGATTACTTGTCGTCTTTTGGCATGTTTGGTTGTTATGTTTACGAGCCTATTATGGAGTTTTCAAAGGTCAGTTTTTGTTTAAATGAGTTATCCTAACCATGCAAACATCTATCACACTCACACACAAAGTCTTGAATTCTGTCACAAAAGTGTCATCACATACGTCCCCAAGTCTATATTAAGTGTTGCACTTGTCACATCTTGTCATGAAACAGTCACACAGAGGGGAATGCTTTATTTTTTTTGTTCCGATGATCTATGTTTCTGTGTCATCAAAGTATGCTAAGTGTGTGATCACGAGTCAAGTTCATCACGAGTCCAACTCCCTTCCCACACTTAGTCATTTTCAAAAAATATTCCCAACCGAGAAACTTAGCTTCATCAAGCCCTAATTGAGCTACACATCCGCAGTCTCAGCCCTCATTGATGTGACCTTGCTGCCTAGAACTGTGCAGTGTGTTGTCACTATCTTCTAGGTTTGTGTTTCTATCCAATTCCGGAGTCTAGTAGCCTCCATTGACCTCCATAATTGTGCAGTTGTGCCTCCCAGTCTTCCTTGAACTGCGCACTCCTCACTTTATGTCCTTAAGATTTTCCCTTGACTGTTGGAACCCCACAATGTGCAGAGAGACCATCCTCCCTTGGCCTCTAGAACTATGCATATGTTTCCTCTAGTGTCCTTCCCTCAGTTGGAGTTGTCCCCAAAAAATATGCATATTTTCACTTCAAGCATGTTTTTTGCCCAGTTTCCCTTGCCTCAAAACTACGCAGAATTTTCCTCAAAGGGCCTCATCCTGCAGTAGCCATTGCGTGATTGAAATCTGCAATCCTAACCCTCAGTCGGCACTACGCAATTTTCTCCTCAGTGAGGAGTGTGTAGAAAATTTCTTCAGTCAAGCTTGAGCTATGCTCTGTGCATTCTCAATGATCAATATCTCTCCCTATCAGCTGGAACTTCACAATCCGCAATTACTGAGCCCTTCCTCCTAGTTTGTGACTTGTCCCTAGCTCAGTTCATGGATAATAATGCATCATCTTAGATTAGGGAGTTTTTGGATTGATTTCATCCCGTCATGAGAGAACTGCAAGAATAGGTACACTATCAAGTCATGTCAAGACGATAAAGAAGGAGAAGAAGGAGGGAAGCATTCCTAAAGACTCACTTGTAGTTCAACTTACAAGTGCACCTATCAAGAGCAAGAAAAGGAACATAAGTTTGCAACCACCTCCCAAGACCGAATATCATTGAAGATGCTTCATCATCAAGCTATGTGGAGGAGAAGAGAAAGCATATCCAAGAACACATCTATCACTCAGCAGAACAATCGACTTGATGTTTCCACATAATCAAGCAAGTCCATGTCAATAGTGTCATGTCAAGTCGTGTCATGAGTTTTCATACACCATATCACTAGTGTGGACCATGTATATTGTAATCAAATGTTATGTAAAGTGGAAGTCCAAAGGGAACAAATGAATATGAATAGTCATGTAAATTGAAAATTCATAGGAAGCTGAACAGTCATGCGAGTAGTCAAAGAGTCATAAGGGGGAATCATCACCCCTTGGTTATATATACACCTTCATTGTATGAGCAAAGGAATTTTACCTTGGCTCCTCCCACCAGGGATTAGAGAGATCACCTAGTTATTTGAAGAGTAAGGAGTTGCACCAGTGTCCCACTACTGGGGCTAGTGATGTACAATGTAAATATGTGTCTTGGAACTTTTGCTTAATAACATAAACCTTTTCAGGCCAGCACGTTCTTTGTGCATGAACTATGAATGTTTGTAAGACTATTTTGAAAATGTTTGTATTTCATGTTTGCTTTTACATGTACTAAGATAGTTGAACTATTTTTATTAGTTTAGTTCTTATCTTGTTCAGAATATGTTGTAATGGTTGTTATTGTTGTCTCTTCCTTCTTTACTATTTCAGAGGATACTAGATAGATCTTTCCTTATTTATTGGTTATAATGACCCTCGCATCCACTGTGGACTTTTTTGTTGGATGTTCGATGGATCTTCCCTTGTTTGTTGGATGTAACAATTGTCACATCCGTTGTGGACTATTCTATTGAATGTTGCATGGATACTTCTAGTTCATGTGTGTCTCTTCCTACATGGTACTATTACCTCCCACTTAGAGGCTCACTTTTCTCTCCCCCTTTGCAGTAGAAGATCCTCAACACAGTTTCACTACACACTCACCAAGCACACTCCCCTCGCTTTTCAAAGAAACCTTTGCATCACTCTCTTGTGATGACAATTAGAGTCAAGACAAATCTTTAAGGATTTGGCAACTGGGCTTTTATAACGAATGGGACTCCTACACCAAACGGTGTGAGGTCTGATTGGGAATTCATATAGCGGAGATCCCTTGAATGTTGGTGGGTCTAGCACCATCAACACTATCCCAATCCTTCAAGTAAAAGTGAGGGGAATTCTTGCAATTTAAGAGAGGGGGAAGGTGAGACGAGTGAGCTACACCCATGACTTTCTAAGCCATAATTTCCTGTGACACCTATTTTAAGTAAATAATATGAATTTCCTGACCTAAATAGTGTTTTGAGACCTACTCAAGTTCCAAAACCCAACCAACATATTACTCTCTGGATAATACCCCCTGATCATAAAATCCCTGAGGATTACTCGAAGATTTTTGACCAAATGGAAAACACAGCACCAGGAACAAAAACTTCAACCATAGAATACCCTATTGTCAATCCATATGCCAATTCATCAATGAAATCCATCCCATTACATAATCTTCCAAATTTCCATGGAATGGTTTCTAAGGATCCTAATCCATTTATCTTTGAATTTGATTTTTTATGTCAAGGTTATAAATATACCACTGACCCTAAAAAAATTAAAATTGTTTCCTTCCACCTTAAAGGGAGAAAATTTACGTTGGTTTAAGGGGCTAAGGGGTGGTGCCATAACTTCATGGGATCAAATGAAAGAAGTCTTGCTTACTAAATATCAAGGCTATTGTCGATCCAAGGATTTAAAATAAAAAATACCTTAAATGATGTCAAAAGAAGATGAAACTATGGAGGAATATGTTGAAAGGTGTCAATATAATTTACAAAGATCACCTTACACCACTTTACTTAGAGAAGTATTGAAAACTTCTTTGATTAGAGGTATTAAAGATGAGTGGATAGAAACACTTAATATGATGGGACAAGGTGATATTTCCAAGGAATAATATGATTATATTGTAAAATTGTGTATCATGTGCTCACAAGGAAGTACACGAACCAAATTTGGGATTCGAGACCCTCTCAGAAGAACTAGCAAGACTACAAGAGGAGGAGTGACTCGAGTAGAAATTGGTAATCCCCTAGAAGACTTTAAAACTGATATTTTGAGCACATTAACTACACAGTTGGTTGTCCTACAGGTGAAGCAAAAATAATATGAGGTAGAACATGCCCTGGCTATTTTCCATCCTCATTGTCAAAAGAAACATAGCCACAAAGAGTGTATGTTGGACACAGTTGAGAAATGTGCTATATTCACTAAAGATCATTAAATGGAACATCTTTCCTCACTCCTTGGATTGAAATTTGTATTCAAGGAGGTTGAGCTAGATCTCGAGCCAGTTTACCTCATGGCATAATGACGACAGTGGTAGACTCACCCTACAGGTATGATTCAAGATCCTTCTCTATTTTATTCTGGACAGTATGCTTAGCAACAGATTCCTGGATCAATGTGGCAGGGCCAACAACCTTTTAATACCACCTAGAAATATCAATCATACTACACATTGCCATGGATAAATTATCCATTTTCTAGACCTTTGTGGCTAAAACAACAATATCATACATATTCATGGTAGAGCCCATCGAATAATGCATACCCTTTATAGTGGACCAACTCACCTACACAGGGACCAATGTGGTCTTAAACTAGCAACACCCTGTAGGACCAATCAATCCATCTGTCGGTATGTTGCCTCAGTCACAACCACCATTGTGAGGTCCACTTTAATTTCCCCCAAATGTTCCGTCCCCATTATGTCCTCAATTACTTGCCCAACCAAATACTAATCTGAATAACAAAACCATCCAATACTTGGAAATTGTTGAAAACTCAGATTGTGGCTCTACTTTCTTTGAATGCAATGAGCTACCACTGATATCTCTATGAACTATATTTCCAAGGGATGGTACAATAAATCGAGAGTAGGTAGACAATAAATATCTTGTTGAAGAGCAGCCTTTAGCAAAAACACCCTCCTTCCACAGTAGTTTTCACCAAAACAGAGACACCTAACGAATCAACAAAATGGAAAGAGTCTACTGCGGATGTTTCTCCTCCATTCCCAGAGAGACTTCCTGTAATTAAACTTCTGGTCTATTCTAATTTTGATCTCATAGTGGAACTGAAAAAATTATGTATTAAAATTCCTCTTGTCCAGGCTACTTGGGATGTCCAGATCTATGCTAAAACCATCAAAGAATTGTGCGTTAAAAAATCTGGGATAAAACCAAAAGGACCTCCTAGAGTCCATGTGTTAGGGATGCTTTCTGATGTTATTTTAGGGACACAAATACTTGTTAAATATTAAGGCCCTGGAAATCCAATAGTTACTGTTCAAATTTAAGGTCATAACTTCCCAAATAGCATCATGGAATTAGGAGCTGCAATAAACATTTTGATTGTATCAACTTATGGGATCCCTGGGATCACAACATGTAAAACAACCACCATTATGTTTGAATTAGTTGACAAATCGGCAGTCAAACCATAAGGCACTCTGGAGGACATTATCATTTCTGTAGATTCCTAGGAGTACCCAGTAGACTTTCTAGTCATCAATCCTAGAAATTGGTTGGATGGACACCCTATGATATTAGGGAGACCATGGATGGAAACTACATATGCATATATCGGATGTCGAACAGGAATATATGACAATTTTAAAAGGGGTTTTTGTTAAAAATCTCATCCTATATCTGCTTGCTAGACTTAACCTACTAATTAACAATTACCAAGCATTCCCTCCAAAATATCAGGAAGAAAATTTGTGTTCTCCTCTTACTTTAGATGATGCTCTTACTTTTAAAAGGAAAACTAAGGATGACATAATTAATGGTTTTAATAACCAACCTTCTACTGTTGGGAATCCAATATGCCAAATGTTAACAGCAATGCTTGATAATGAGGCCCTGGACGATCCATTGGATGTTTTAAATAACGATAATATGCCCACGACTACAGTTCCTAATAGTATTCCCATCGAATTTGAACCTGGTAAGACTTTGAACACTAATGCTAATATGGATGACATGCAATGTAAAAAATTAATTCAAATCCTCTAGAAATATAAACAGGCTTTCTCTTGGGAATATTCTAATATGAGACGCATCGATCCTCAATTATGCACAAACCACATTTATATAGAGAAATATGACCGTGCCATTCTCCAGCCACAAAGAAGATTGAATCCACACCTTAGAGATATAGTAAAATAGAAGATGCAAAAGATTCTTGATGTTAATTTTACATATATTATCTCTTACATCTAGTGGATTTCACCACTAGTTGTGGTCCCTAAGGAAAATGAAAAATGGAGAATTTGTGTGGATTACAGAGAATTGAATAAAGCTACACAAAAATATCACTTCCCTGTTCCATTTGTAGATCAGGTCCTTGGTACTCTTGTTGGAAAGAAAATTTTCTCTTTCCTGGATGGTTTTAATGGATACAACCAAATCTAGAATTGCTCCCAAAGATTGAGACAAAACCACATTTATAGGGTTTTACCATTTGGGCCATGCAATGCACCAGCCACCTTCCAAAGAGAAAGATTGAGTATTTTTTCTGATTTAATTAGTGAAGGACTTGAACTATACATGGATTATTTCACCCCATATGGTAATGAATTTAAGAAATCCTTACAGAACCTAGAAAAAGTTCTTAAGTGATGCATCACCACCATATTATGCCTTAGTAATGGAAAGTGTCATATGATGATGACATAAGGCATAGTTTTGGGGAGTTATATCTCTGTTGCAGGTATCCAAGTATGCCCAACAAAGATTGTGGTAATTCTTACGCTACCTACTGCCCGTACACTAACTGAGGTGCATAGTTTCCTTAGTTATGTTGGTTATTATCATTACTTTATAGCAATTTTTTCAAAGATAACAACACCATTTTATGTATTGACAGGAAATGTGGAATTTGAATGGGCTGGCAAATGTGATGTTGATTTTGAAGATCTTAAGAAGCTGGTCTCAACAACCCCTGTGTTATGAGGGCCAAATTAGAGTTTACCATTCCACATTTCATCTAATGCATCAGATACAGAAATTGGAATTGTACTTGGATAGGAAGAAGATAATAAGCCTTATTCTATTTATTACATCAGCAAGAATCTTACACCGGCGAAGCTGAATTATCTAGTGAGGGAAAAAAATAAAATTAAATAAATAAATAAATAAATATCTATGTTATTGTTTACTCTATCAATAAATTTCGTCACTATATAACAGGATACCCAGTATTTTCATATACTGACCATTCTTCCATTAGGTATTTAGCTAATAAACTTGTTACTAATGGTTGAATCATGTGTTGGTTGTTGTTATTACAATATTTTTATATTACCATAAAGGATCGACCAGGAAAGGAGAATCTTGTTGCAAAATTTATGTCCATAGTTTTGATAGTGTTTGATTCTTTACCCATGGAAGATCGGAATCTAAATGAAAATCTATTTTTTGTGATAGTTAAAACACCCTGGTATGCAGATGTGGAAAATTATTTGGTGGTAGGAAAATTACCGGCACATTTACTGTCCCAGGAAAAGAAGCTCAATGTTCATCACAGTGCACGGCTCTCCTTCATTTTACAGATATATTTTCTATATAAGTTCTGATTTTCAAATGCACAAATGCATCAGAGAAGGTGAAGTTTATGATATTCTTAAGGCTTGTCGTGATGAACCCTGCAGTGTGCATTTTGTTGATCGAAGGACTTGGCATAAAGTGTTATAGATGGGCTATTACTAGCCCACAACATTCAAGGATGCAAATAAATATTTCCAAAGTTGTGATAATTTTCAAAGGATGGGTTGCCCCATTCAAGCTGACAAAATGCCCCTGCATCCCCAAATTCTACTCGAACCCTTTGAAAGATGAGCATTAGATTTCGTAGGTCCCTTCAACCCACCGTCAAACCAAAAGACATATATTATGGTTTGTACATACTATGTAACCAAATGTGTGGAGGTAGTAGCTCTCTTGAAACCTACAAAAGAAGTAGTTATTAACTTCCTGTTTGAACTGTTTTTATGGTACAGTCGATTGCCTAGAGAGATCATAATAGATGAGGGCTCACAATTCACTGCCCACAAAATTTCTACTACTTTGCAGAAGTATCACATTAAACACAAGGTTACATATCCCTACCATCCTCAAGAAAATGGACAGGTGGAAAGTACCAATAAAGTTACAGAGGAAATTTTGACCAAAACAGTATCGGCGAACTACCGGAATTGGGTTGCCAAACTCCCTGAGGCCCTATGGGCGTATCAAACAACTTGGCGCACCACTATTTTTTATTCACCGTACCATATTGTTTTTGGTAGGGAACCCATTTTTCCTATAGAATTTGAAATTAATACTCTCAAACCCACAAGGGAAGTCAGGTTGGATTTGACAGAAGTGCAAAAATAACACCTACAACAAATAAATGAACTAGACGAAATGTGCCTATTGGAACATAGTTGTTATTCAGTTGTAAAGAGCCAAATGGTTGATCAGTTCATCAAAAAGAAGACTTTTCAAAATGGTGATTGGGAGCTATTATATGCTTCCATATTTCAACATTTCCTAGGGAAGCTCCAAACTAGATGGCTGGGAAAATATGAGATCACCAATGTTTATGACAATGGTACATTGAGCCTTACTACGATTGATGGTTCTGGCACCTCTTTCCTTGCCAATGGACACCGACTATGCTTGTATCACCAACCACTTACATGGGAGTCCTTTCTTCATGAGGTAAGAAATGATTCACAGCTACAACTAGCTAAAGCATTTCTTTTTTAAATCTATTTCATTTTGTACATAATGTATATACCTTTTGTGCAAACAATTTTTTTAAGATAACTTTAAAAAAAAAAGAGGGGGAAAATCATTGTTTCCTTAGTAACATGTGTTTTTTCCTTAGCAACAGTTGTTGTTTCCTTAGTAACATTTGTTGTTTCCTTGGCAATGGTTTTTGTTTCCTTAGTAACAATTGTTGCTCCCTTAGCAACAGTTGTTGTTCCCTTAGTCACAGTTTTTGTTCCCTTGGTCGCACTTGTTGTTCCCTTAGTCATAGTTATTGTTCCCCTGGTCGTGGTTGTTATTCCCTTAGTCACATTTGGTGTTACCTTGGCCATGGTTATTATTCCCTTAGTCATAGTTCTTGTTCCCTTCGTCGCTATCATTGTTCCCTTTGTCACAATTTTTGTTCCCTCGGTCATGGTCATTGTTTCCTTAGTTTCAATTGTTGTTCCATTGGTTGCAATTATTGTTTCCTTAGTCGTAGTTGTTATCCCTTGGTTGCAGTTGTTGTTTCCTTAGCCACAATTGTTGTTCCCTTGGTTGCAGTTTCTATTTCCTTAGTTATAGTTGTTGTTCCCTTACTCATGATTGTTGTTTTCTAGCCATAGTTGTTTATAGAAATAGTTATCTTCTTAGTATGATTTTGAAGTTCTCCTTTGATATCATGGTAAAGTAATAAGTTCCCCGAATGATTGCCATAAGATAATGTTTGATAAGAAAATTTTAAATAGGCTCCTAAAAACTCTTAAAAATTCAAAACAACCTTGATATTGTAAATCCATAAAGATATTTATAATGCATTTCTTCAATCACCACTAGAAGAGTTTTCTTTCCCTTTAGTTTCCTATAATTCTTCGATCTCCGTAAAAAAAAAAAAAAAAAAAATAAAAAATAAAAATATAAAAAAAAAAATAAATAATAAATAAAAATAAAAATAAAAATAAAAAAAAAAAAAATAAAAATAAAAAATTATGGGAAGAAAAATGGAAAACTAAAAAGGTAATTATTGTAATACTTTTACTCCACACCTAACTCTTAAGGAGTTGATCAAACACCCCCCATTCACTAATATTTTTTCATAACCAAAAAAAAAAAAAAAAAAATACAAGAAAAAGAATCAAAAAAAGGATAGGAGATCTCATCACGAGTTGACCTACCATGATCATAGGACTTAATGTAGTGACATTATCACTCTAGTCACCAAGTCAGAGTAATTGCCTCTAACCATTAGGTTGAAGAACAAGAGGTATCATCACAAGTTGGCTTGTTTGTCTCATTACCTCTAGTGAATGGAATTGTTATCAATTGGTCACCATGCCATGGCCATTTTTCAATGATTAAAAAATAATAAAAATTTAGGAATCCTTTTTGGTGGAATGGGATACTATCATATCAATGGGTTAAAAGGAGACACTATCGAGGCTATAGACACCTAGTGGAAGCAGAGGACATGCCTACATTATTGAAGTACATTTGAAATTAACATCTAAAATTAGCCATTTTTCTCTCCCTTAACTATAGTAAAGGAGAATCATTGAATCATTATGGGAACTTTTTAAAATTTTCCCTTGGAAGGTGGTGATGATGAATATTTATGAATGATTAATTTTAACTTTACGTATCATGGATGTAATCTCTTGGAGAATTATTAATTCTATTCTAAATTTCTTCCCTGTTTTTCTCTCTAAAGGAAATCTTTTGGCGAAACTTGTCTTATCCATGATCGAGGTGCAATATCTCTCCACATGCTTTTGTCTGACTTCAATGTTTTTGGTGTCGTAAATGTCTAGTCCTATCAGCATGTTTCATGATTAACGTTTCCAATAATTATGTCGCATGCATCATCGTTATTTCTATTTTTTCTGATGGTTGCTCCATTATGATTAATTAATGCATTCATATATGATTATTCATGCCAACTATCTTGCCAAATAAAATGCATAATGAATGGTCATTGATGACCTCTAATTTCATCCGGGGGGTGAAAAGTTAAACACATAATTGGACTCTTACAAACTTTTAACATCATTGCATGTTATGATTTTTTTTAATTTCCTACTATATGTAGTGTTTTTGTTTCTGTATCTGCTAAACCTTTTTGTTTCTAGTCTCAATTTGCTTCCTTCGGAATAGCCAAGATGGGTGGTGTTGGTGCACTAAGATGTCTTTTTATAGGCAATCTTAATTCCTACATTAATTGTCAACCCAAACCAAGTTTTTTTATTTCAAGAGTGTCAACACTATATATGCAATGAATTTAAAGGTTAACTAATAACAAATCATTGAAATTTCTAATGAATATCTTCTTCAAACTAAATCCAAACAACTCTGAAAGAAGTAACTCTGAAAGAATTCATAACATACTTTGAAATTCTACTTAACCTATCATGAAAGAAAATGGATATGAATACAACTTATAAAGAATCATGCTTGGCAGTCTTAAATAGAATTGAAGCTAACTCGCTCACTCATGAAAGAGAACTGTAACAATTGACAGCAATGATAATTGAATAGAAAATCCTAGTTGAATAGAAAATCCAAATGGAACAACAAATATGAATTGAACAGCAAATCCTAATTGAACAGCAAATCTGAATTGAGCAACAAATGATACTGGGATAACAAACGGTTTCTGAATAGCAAATGATTGTATAAACACAAAGCGATCAATTCTATCTCTGAAATATATGATAACATTACTTGAAATGAACAGCGATCTGAGCTAGAACTAGCATAACCAATTCAATCAAAAGCATTACTCATATATAACACATGGATCAATCTAAATCTTGAATGAACAATAAAGGCTAATTGAATCGACAATCCTTACGATAATCAAAAGTAATATTAACTTAACATTAACAAGCAGTAAAGAATAAAATAGAAAATATTATGACACAGGTGAAGCAATAGATCTTCTCTTCACTAGGCCCAGAGTTGCCAAAAGTCTCCACTAAGAGATACTTAGAATATAAGTATGATTTAAACAGAGTCTTTCTTCATTAAAATAAGTAACCAAGTTATAGCATCCAAGATAACAGTATTATATGTCCAAAAGAATAATTACAGATTGTGAAATTCTGAACTCTCGTGCAGTTTTGCCTTTCGGCCTTATCTATTACATTTAGAAAGTAAATAGATAAAAGTGAATCCTTAGGATCAGGGGATCCTGAGGATTTTGCTATACTTGATTTTATTTTGTCATAAAATAGTCATTGGTTTGCCCGGTCTTCCATTGTCCTGCCTTGCCTTTGACACCGCCTCTTTTCCTTATGAGATGTTGATTTTTTGTCAATTGAGCATATATCAATCAATTTGTATCTTCTGCACATAAAGATAGTAAAAATCAGTTTTTCCTGCTTAGATTCATCTAATTTATTATTGATTACTTTTACCCGACTTTAGCTATTATTTCCTCTACTTTTATTCATAAACAAAGATAATCATATGAGGATGAGTGTTGAATAAAGTTATTACCAAGGAGAAAACATACCTTTTTCTTGACCCAACATACTCCCCATCTTACCTTGTTGCATGACCTCATGCAATTAAATGGTTTAGGTGTAGCTGAGTTAGGGAATAGGCGGGATATACCTCCTCCCTATCAATTCTGAAACCATTTTTCTTCTTAAGTACCACAAAAGCATGATTAACTTCTTGATCCTTCAAGTTGTAGTTACTGTGATACTTATCTGGAGGATAACATATGATTGGAGTTCTATACCGACATCCTATCCATTCAGGCCCCATGGTTAAGACCATGTTATTGTACTTATGGAAATGAGAGGAGGAATCTTTAAAGTTCCGGTATCCAAATCATTCTCGGTTTCTAACAGTAGTGTTGGATACTTCCCACCTTTGTCTGGCTACAGACAAGGCTTCCTCTTTGATCTCTTGGAAGTACTCCTTTCCAGCTTGTATAATATATGTGTGAAATGGCCCCAATTGGCCCAAACACCATGTCGCTTCATTAATTGCTTGTGCCTGATAGAGAAATGCAGGGGTTTTGTAGGTTCCCATCTAACCCATAGGTTGATTCCATATTCATGCTTTCTAAGAGTATTGTGAGCCTTGGCCCACTTGAGTTGGTTAGTAGCAAAAGAAAGAAATGCCTGGAATTGGACATCCCCTACAAAGGGGCCAGGTTTGTTGTCTTTGTCATCTTCCAAAAAGAAATTTTGCATATAAACTTCACAGATGAGGCAATGTACCTCCTTGTTCTGCTCTCTGAAGCACTTGACAAAGTCCAGGGTAGTTTTGATTTCCACAGGCTTCCTAGCCTTAACAGCTTTGATTTTCAGTAGGAGGTACCTTTCCAAGATGAATAATGCATAATTTGTAGCAGGAGATCTGCATGACAAGGTTTCTAAATAAAGAGAGCAGACAGTGTCGAACTTCTCTTTAGCCTTTTGTAATTTGTCATGTGCTTTCTCAACCTTTTTCTTTTCAGCCTTGTATTAAGTGAAGGTCTCATCCTCAATCATTTTTTTGAATTGGGGTATGTTGTTGGGACTTCACCTGCATAGAGTGCTTGCATTATGCTGGGTTCAAGGGCATAAAGGAATTTTTCCTCTTCAGTGTCCTTCTCGAACCTGGGGTTCTAGGACCTTGTTGTTTTGTTACTTGGTTTTCTGGAGGTGGGGCCAAAGTAGGATTTACAATATTGTCCCAGGTTAGTTGTTGCTAGGCCAGTCCATGCATGATAATCAATTTGATCAGTTTGTGATGACTGTGTGTGGATCCTTAGCTTTCCTAACTCGTTGAGCGACATCATGCAATAGAGAATTCAAATAAAACGAAAAATTAACTTAAATTTTATGTTTTAGGATGGCTAACAATTTGAGTTGGCAGGGCTTTACCACATCCTGGTGACCATCGCATGTGATGTACTCTTGCACAATGACTGCCAATTTCTGCCATGGTTTTCTTAACGCCAAAGGGTGAATCCATTTCCCTGTTCGCGCTAATTGCTCACCTAGGTCCTGGAACACTATGATCGCATTGTACAGAAGGGTGTTCTTGTTTGACCACTTTTTTCCCTCAGCCAAAAGTCTAGTCACTTCATCTATGACCATTTCAGAGACCATTATGTCCCTACCTCTTACTGTGGTACTGCCATTCTACAAATTCTGCAAGAATTCAAGTGTCATTTCTTTGTGAAATCCCTATAATTTATTCAGATATTGCAGCCATCTAGTGCGCTCGAGAATTACATGGGCCTGGTTTGATACCATGAGTACTGTGGGTTCATTTTAGATAGCTCTACCTCCCATGGCTATTGTGTTTGTATGACTGGTTCACCTGCATGGACTTCTCTTGTACTTTCGCAATTTAGAACAGAAGCAAAGATCGTTAAAGCAATTAACAGGAAAATGACGTTGATTTGGGAATTAACAACATATGCAGTCAAGTCATTTGTGTCATCAACCATATTTGACATGGGTTCATAATTAATTCGCATGACATCCATAATGGTCGTCATCGTTTCTCCAATTGGAAATACCTTGATAATTATTACGCATACCCAATCATCATGCAGTCCTTTACCTGGAAATCAATTTAATAATTATCATTCAATTATCCATAATAGTCACACACATTGTCCATACATAGACCATCTCCCCTCCAATGGGAAAAGGGAATCCACATCTGCCAAGCATGTGAAAAGCAACCGCATGAATTGATTATTCATAAATGCAAGCAACCAATCCAGAAAAGCAGCGCAATTTATGACAAAGAAATTAAAGCAATACATGTATCAGAGGTAAAAATGGCCAAAAAAAATAAAACAGATATTTAAATAATTATGTGAAAATATTTTCACCTTAAGTGGTATTAGTAATAAACACATAATTGGCAGTTATTAGTAATGACTGTCATAAAGTGATTGGATAAATATAATATAACTAATATATAACATAAGTTACCATGCATGTTGGCTTGTAAGAGTATGTTCAAATGGGAAATCTCATTAGAAATGAACCCATAGGTGGCAATAGAATAGAGATCATTTAGCGATGTAAGATAATACTCCAATACCACAAGCAGAGCCACTGCTGCCAGCAGGCATTCATAGCCTTGAGAGGCTTGCTTTTTAACCCCACAAATGAGACAGAGTTATCCTTTTAGTATGTAGATGATTCTTCTTTTCCTGCCATAAAGAGACCACTATGCTGGCATGGTGACTAGATGATCACAGTGCCATTCACCAAGATAGAACAAAGTGATCAAGCTGGCTCGTAATGAGACCCCCTATCCTTCCGACAATTTTAATCATCAAGAAGGTCATTACCTTGGTTTGGTGGCTAAAAATGGAATTTCACCTATTACATCCTTATGATCATGGTAGGCTGGCTCATGATGAGACCACCTATCCTCTTTAAGACAGTGTTCATCACATTTTCATATTTCTTATTTTCATTTTTTATCTTTTGATGCTTTTATAAAAAGAGGGAGGCTCATTTGCTCCTTAAGTGTCAGGGATGGTGTAAGAAGTAAAAAGATACCAAGGAAAGTTTATACTTTTACCCAAATCTCATCATATCAAAGGGATTTTTACATTTGAAAGTGTGGTAAATAAGCTAGCCTAGTTTGAAAATAATGAATCATTTTATGATATGTCCAAAGAAAAGATGTTTAGCTAGTCATTATAGAGATGCACCATATTAGATTTTGAATAAAGATAACCATCAAGAGGCTTCATAGATCATAATGGTATTGACATTATTTTTTTTCTTTATGTTACGCATAAATCCACTCAGATGGTGTTTATTCAAAACATAAAAGAAAAGAAAAATAAGATGGCACAATGATTGGCAGTGAACCAATAAAAGAAATCACATTTCATCCTATAATAAGCACAAAAGTGTTGTTCAATTGATTGAACAACAATCATTCAATCATTTGAACAGCAAAATTGAAAAGGAAACAAAAATGGTGTTCAATTGATTGAACAACAATCGTTCAATCAATTGAACAATAAAATCGAAAAGAAAACCAAATTGTTGTTCAATTAATTAAACAACAAAATAGAAAGGAAAACACACAAGAGTGTTGTTCAATCGATTGAATAGCAGTCATTCAATCGTTTGAACGGAAAATATAGATAAGAAAAAAAATGCAAAATTGTTGTTCAATCGATTGAACAGCAATCATTCAATTGTATGAATAACGAAAATTGATGATAAAGACTCAAAAGTGTTGTTCAATCGTTTGAACAGTGAAAATTGAAAAAAATGCAAAAGTGTTGTTCAATTGATTGAACAGCAAGCATGCAGTCATTTGAACAGCGAGAATTGAAAAAAAAATGAGCGTAAAAGTGTTGTTCAATTGATTGAACAACAATCATTCAATCATTTGAACAACAACTATCAATAAAGAAAAATGCAAAAGTGTTGTTCAATCGATTGAACAGCAATAGTTCAATCGTTTGAACAGTAAAAATTGAAAAAAAATCAAAAGTGTCATTCAATCGATTGAATAACAAGCGTTCAATCGTTTGAACAATGATAATTGAAAAATAGCAAGCGCAAAAGTGTTGTTCAATCGATTGAACAACAATCATTCAATCGTTTGAACAACAAAAATTGAAAAAATAAAAAGCACAAAAAGTGGTGTTCAATCGAATAAACAACAATTGTTCAATCGTTTGAACAGAAAATATGAAAAAAAAAACACAGAAGTGTTGTTCAATCGATTGAACAGAAATCGTTCAATCGTTTGAACAGCAAAATCAAAAATGAACAATTGTTGTTCAATTGACTAAACAACAATTTCACAAAAGAATAAGCCTTGTTCAATCGATTGAACAACAATACTCATGTGAAAATAAGTGTTGTTCAATTGATTGAACAACAATTATTCAATCGACTGAACAACAACACACACATAAACATAAGTGATGTTCAATTGATTGAATAGCAATCATTCAATTGATTGAACAACAATCATTCAATCGATTGAATAACACTTACCAAGCACCTAAAACAAGAAAAATACTCGTATTTACATGGTGATACCTAACTGAATTACAATCAATCAAAATGAATATATACATTATTTACAATTTAAAAAAATCTTAGTTTTTTTAAAGAAAAGTTGCGGGGTCATCACTCTCTACAGCTAAGATTTGCATGGAGGGGTCCTCGCGTACCTGTTGGTAGAAAGACTCCTTGGTGAGTGGTTTGTGGTAGAGACACACTTGATGCCTATTCACCTTAAAAGAATGGCCAGACCCATCAATGGTATTCAAAGTAAGAGTGCCATTGTTATGTACTTCTTGAATCTCATAAGGGGTCGAGCCATCTTGTTTGCAACTTGGTCGGAAAATCCTAGAATATGGAGTTGTAAAGGAGTGCCCAATCCCATTTTTGAAATGTCTTCTTTTTTATAAGGTTGGCGTGCCACTTTACCCTTTGTTGCTAAATAATCGCAGTCCGTTGCAAAGCTAGTAGTCGAGCTTCATCTAGTTCGTTAATTTTTTGAAGTTGCTTGGTTTGGGCTTCTGCTAAATCCAGCCCCACTTCCTGAACCATTCTTAGAGTCTTTATTTCGAATTCAATCGAAAAAATAGGTTCTTTTCCGAACATGAGTTGGTTCGAAGAGTATACAGTAGTATTCCTCCAAGTCATGTGATACACCCATAAGGCCTCTGGCAATCTAGTAGCATAGTCTCACCAATGTGTTGAGACTGTTTTGGTCAAAATCGCTTCAATGACCTTATTGGTGCTTTCGACCTACCCATTCGCTTATGGGTGATACGGGGAAGTGATCCTGTGTGTAATGTGATGGTTTTTGAGAGTGGCAACAATCTTGTGTCCTATGAATTTCCCTCCCCCATCTGTTATCACTTCCCGCGGTAAACCATACTACACGAATAGCCCAAAGAGGAAGTTAATCATAGATTCCTTTATAGCTCTTGGTAAATCTATTGTTTCCACCTAGTTCGTCACATAATCTGTGGCAACCAATATGTAGGCTTTCTGATTCGATGGTGGATGGAATGGGCCAACAAAGTCCAATGCCCATCGTTTGAAGGGTTCTATGATTAGTTGGGTTTGCAATGGAATTTGATCAGATTGGCCAGGTCGGCCATCCTTTGGTAGTTATCACAAGCTTGGGCATATTTCTTAGCATCTTTAAAAATAGTGAGCCAGTAATAGCCCATATGTAGTACCTTATGCCCTGTCCTTCGGTCTGTGAAGCTTCCTCCGCAGGGCTCGTCATGGCAAGCTTTTAGGATGTCATAAATCTCATCCTCGTGAATGCATCTACATATACACATATCAGACCCTGTGTGAAAAATATATACGTCAATCCAAGAGAATTAGGTGTTGCGCTGAATGATCTTTTTCCTCTCCCTTGTTGTTAAATGCCAGGGCAACTCCCCTACTGCCAGATAATTTTCCACATCTGTGTACCATGGCATCTTGACTGTCACGAAGAAAACAAATGTTCATTTGGGAATTGGTCATCTACTACCAGTGGATCATTTACCTTTGGGATTTGAGACAAAAAATTAGCAATTGGGTTTTCCTTCCCCTGACGATCCTTGATAGTAATGTCAAATTCCTGCAAAAGCAATAGCTAATGTGTCACTCGACCATTTGTGATAGGTTTGTTAGCTAAATATCGAAAGGTAGAGTGATTAGTATACAGAAAAACTTGGTATCTAGTTATGTAAAGTCTAAATTTGTTTATTTCATAAATAACAGCTAAGAAATCTTTTTATGATACTATATAATTAAGTTCTGCAGGAGTAAGATATTTGTTAATATAATATATAGCATAAGGCTTCCTATCCTCTTCCTGGCTGAGGACAACACCTATAGCTGCATCTTATGCATCCCTAGATATGTGAAAAGGTAGCTCCCAGTTTGGTTCATGTAATACTGGTGCCATAGAGACTACCTTCTTTAAACCTGTAAAAGTTGTGTCACATTTGACAGACCATTTGAAATCAACATTTCTAGTTAAAGCATATAAAGGCACAAAAATTTGTGAGAAGTTTTTAATAAACCTGTGATAATAACCTGCATATCCTAGGAAACTACGTACCTCTGTCTGGGTACAGGGGGTAGGTAGTAAAATAATTACCTTTATTTTGGCTAGATCTAAGTGTCCCAAGGTTACACCTTCAGTCATCATCATGTGACACTTGACATTACTTAAACATAACCTCGTAGCAATGCATCATTCTAAAACATTTTCTAATGTTTGCAGTGCTTGATCAAAGGCATCCCCATATTGAGTAAATTCATCCATATATACCTCAAGTCCTTCATTTATCATGTTGGAAAAAATGTTGAGTATAGCTCTTTGAAATGTGGCTAGGGCATTGCACAAGCCAAATGGTAATACTTTGTAAGCGAACATACCCCAGGGACAAGTGAAGGTTGTTTTTTCTTGGTCTTCACAGGTGATCTAAATCTGATTGTAGCCGCTAAAGCCGTCTAGGAAAGAAAATAACTACTTCCCTACCAAGGTATCAAGGACTTGATCGATAAATGGGGGAGGGAAGTGATATTTATGTGTTCCCTTGTTCAATTCCTGTTAATCTACATAGATACGCCACTTCCCATTTTTCTTGGGGATGAACACCAATGGAGAAACCCATTTTCTATGCGAGATAGGATAAATGAAATTCACATCCACCAGCTTTTGTAATTCTTCTTTTATAATGTCCTTAAGGTGCGGATTCAATCTCCACTGAGGTTTTCGGATAGGTTGAACATCCTTTTCGGTATAGATGTGATGTGTTGAAAAATGTGCAACAAGAAATGTTAAATTTAGAAAGTGCTAAAAATAGACCTGCTAAAAATAGCAGTTTGGCTAGTGAGGTAATTGGCCACATTGGGTGAGAGGTGAAATTGCTAAAAATAGAAAGTTCTAAAAATAGCATTTCTGGGTCCCTTCCTATTTATAGCAGTCCCTAGTCTATCTAAAGGAAGTAAAATTAATTTTTTTCTCAATAGCGGTTTGAAATATTAATTAATTATTTCAGTTGAGTTAATTAATTAAGGAAATTCGAATTTGAAGTCTTTGTCAGAATGCACATGAGTTTCCTCCACTGATTGAGGGAATAAGCATGAGCTCTATAATGAGAGAATCAGTTGACTTAGTTCTAACTAGTCAAGTCCAGTTAGATTATTTTAACAAGTTGTTAAAATAATAAAATATATTTGTTAATTCTTGCATGCATGTGACAACTATTATTTTAGATAACTAAGGATTCACTCATGGATAACTGTTGCATGTCAGTTCTATCAGAGACCCAGTTGAGATCAGATGTGGGATAGTGTACTATTAAATGCTTAACTATTTCTAGTAAGTAGTTTTTTCATGGTTAAGGAACTAGTGTTGTCAATGAATACGGATTTGGACCATTGGTTATTTTTGGTATGTTGGAATTAATAGCATGTGCTTTTGCTATTATTTCCTAAGAAAACTACGTAAGGACCATAGGGAAAGCCTATATAAACAGGGCTTGGGTTGTTCATGAGACATATCTTCATATCTTCATAGTTCATTGAGAACTGAATAGCTTAAGAGCTAATTCTTCTTGTATTGTGAAGAGGATTTCCACTTGATTGATAATACATGGTTGGGGTTTTATGTTGGTGCTTTCCCCTGGATATATCTTGTGTTATGTGTGATTAATTCTCTTGATCAGTTATGCATGTTTCTACTTGATGTTGCTCATGATTTCAATTATGCTTCTGCTTAATGTTTTGTAGAAGTAGAACAAGTATTATGCTTTGGGACATTGCATATATCGGTTTGTTCTCCAAGTGAAATTTCTACATGGTATTAGAGCTAGCTGATTTGTAGAAAAATTCTACAAAATTCTACATGATGTGTACACAATATATACCCTTCATATCAGGATAATCCCAGGAAAAAATCCCCTTTATATTTTTGCAAGACCTGAATGAGGTTTTGTTGCTGGTCACTATCCAAACTATCATTAATGTTTAAAAATTTTCCTAGTTCAATTTCCACTAGCTTGTTATTATGAATAGTAGTCGTCTAGATGTGTTGTTCATCGGCATCCTTCAAGTGATCTTCCAAGGCTTCATTATCAAGAATTGCTTTCATAATTTGACACTTTGCATTGCTCACATTAGCTGGCTAATTGATGAAATTTTTGGTAACATCATCCTCATTCTAATATTTGAATTCCAGTTCCTCTGCTACTATGAGTGGTGAACGGATTCTTTCTTCCAGGTATGCTAGTGGTTGTTTACATATTTTTACAAAGGGCAGACTTGGTTTGGCAGGGGGATATAAAACAAGGTTTTTTACAACATCCCCCTTTGAATAGTCATGTTTCCCTCCCAAGAGCCTATATATGCATCAATTGTCACCAGCCAAGGTCGGCCCAATATCAGAGGATGCCCATCAAATTGACTCTTCGGGTTTATAACAATAAAATCTATTGGATATTCCCATGAATCCACAGAAACCGTAATATCTTGTAGATTTCCTTCTTGCCTTACCACCAAATGATCAACAAGTTCTAGTAAGGTGGTGGTTGGTTCCAAGGCTGTAATACCAAGTTCTTGATAGGTTTCTACTATTAAAATGTTAATGGTTGCACCCAGGTCATCTAGCGTATTAGGAAAAGGGCGGCCATATGTCTGAACTGTCACTATGGGATTCCCAAGATCTTCATACTTTACCGGAGTTTCCCCTCCCAAGAGTAAATCAAATAAGGTTCCTACAACATGAATGATGGGTGAAGTTTTTTCTTTCCTCACAAGATTCTTTACGCATAACCCTTTAATTGTTTTAGCATAGATGGGAATATCCTGGATGGCATGGAGGAGCGGAATCTTTATACAAAGATTTGTTAGTTCCCCTACGAGATCAAAATATGGGTAAATAATTGGCTTAGGTATCGTTAACCTTTCGGGGAATGGGGGAGAAGTGACTATGAGTTCCTCCAGATCTTTATGTTGATCTGTCTTCTCCACATTTTATTTTAGTATTAATTACATGTGGTGGTATATGTACAGGTGGTGTTTCGATCTCAATTAATGGTTGATCCTTGTTTTCCTCAGGGGTGATGATATGTCTTGACCTCAATCTAAGTTCATTACATTCTTTTTTCTCAATCTCATAGTCTGAGCTTTCTACAATTTGCACCAATTGGACTGGTCTATTATTGGGATTAAATTCAGTTGGGCTGGTAGTTGAGGGTGCAAAAGAGGATGAGGATCTTGTTGTAATGGATATGGAGCTGACAATGCAGGTTGAGGTTGAGGACCTATCCCCATAGGAGTGTTGGATATTCCCAAAGTTCGCTGCCAATTTGTAGACCAATTAAGATTTTGAGAAGTGGAGGCGAGCCACTAGGATTGATAGGGATTGCCTTGCCAAATAGGAGTAAAAGGAGAATTTGGCCAGCCATTACTCGGAAAGGATTGAGTTGACCATGGTGTCATAGGGAATGGCTAAGGTTTCCAATTCAAGTAGTTTGATTGGCCTTGACATGCTGCCCCAGGGTTCTATTGTTGTAAACTTGAAGAAGGAAGGAACCGGGATGCATCTTGTGACATACCTGGAGGTTTGGCCTACCACTGTCAACATTGGTTCATTAGATATACAGGCTTTGTCTCTTCTTTTTCTTCCTTGAACACTGCTTTCAGCCTCGAGAGTGATGGGCATTGCTTAGTGGTGTGATCCTTGGTACATGTAGCACATGTTTGAACCATGTATAATGGGCACTCCCATTGGTTGTGCGTCTTCCAACAGTGTAGGAAAAAAATGGCCAAGTTTTGTTATGCTAAAGCTTGTTTTTTTAGCCTGTAGGATGTCCAGCTATGTTGTGAGGGTGCCCAGGATGTATTTTTTCAAATCCTCCATGAGGTTATCGATTTCCATTCGTGTTACACCTCCACTGTGTGGTTTGCTTCCCCTGCTCATGGGATCTCGGCTTGCTGCTCCTATGTGTGTGCTTCCTCACAAACACATGATACACAAGCGAACAATTTCATCATAATCTTCCTGAGAAATATATCCTTTCCCCATTAAATTTAGAGTTTCTAACCATTCCTCTTTCATTCGTTTAATTGAGATAACTCTTGGGACTTCTTTTGGTAGGGTGGTGTGTGGAGATCTCTGCAAGTTATAATGAAACCGCTCAACGTATTCTTCTAGAGTTTCATTATCCTTTGCAGCCATATTAAAGACTACATCTTTTAGCTCCCTAGTCTTGCAAAAGTCCTGGTATCTTGTGAGGAAGGAGGTTTTCATATCGTCCCAAGAATTAATAGTACATCCACCTAGACCCATGAACCATCTTAAAGCTTCTCCTTTCAGAGTAGAAGGGAATAGTTTTAGCTTTTACGGGTCAATAGTGTAGTCATACCCTCTGCAATGGACATCAAATTTAAATAGGAAGGAATCAAGATCCTCTATGATCATCCCATGAAAATTTGGGATGCTCTGTAGAGGAATAGCCTTCAAGGGGGCATTGGCCACTTGGTCAAATATGGGGTTTTCAAATGTCGAGGTTTGACCTTGAGGTGTTTGATTTTCCATTTGGTCAAAGATGTGCCAATACCCTTCAAGGATTTCAGGGGGTGCTTTTCGAGTAAGTGGAGGATTATCAACCCGAGATGGCTTTGCAGCACTACCTAGATCTAGGATCATAGCAGACTCTTGTTCAGATAGTTGAGATCCTCCCTTAGCAATTCCACTGGTTTCTCCTTCTCCTTCTCTTAAGTTACACGATTTTCCCTCTTGTAGAGGATCAAAATGTAAACTTACTATGGCTTGAAGACTCTGTTCAGATCTTCCAATTTGGATTTGAATCTCAGCATGAGTTTTAGATGGTGATCCTGCTGCTTGAGGGATTACAATAGGACTTTTTCCAGATACAGCCTGGAATCCTACTGATGCTTGAGACTCTGTTTTTCTTACAATTTCGTCTATAAAGGTCATTCTCCCAAGGTTCACCGATCCCTTGGGTTTTGTGGATTTTGGAGAGGGGTTCTATTCTTTTTCTATCTTTCTATTCCTAGTCATTCATAAAAACTATTTCCTATTTAACCTCTAAGCTTTTGTTGAAAAGCAAGCTGGTAAGCAAGCACTTTAATTGCTAAGTACGCAAGTTCTTACCTCCCATTTTTAAAACCCAATTATTTTGCAACAAGATAAAAAGGAAATCACTTTGAAAAAATATCCCCGACAATAGCACCAAAATGTTGGTGCACTGAGATGTCTTTTTACAAGCAATCTTAATTCCTACATTAATTGTCAACCCAAGATAAGTCTTTTTATTTCAAGAGTGTTAGCACTATAGATGCAGTGAATTCGGAGGTTAACTAATAAAAAATCGTTGCAATTTCTAATGATTATCTTCTTCAAACTCAATCCAAACAACTTTGAAACAAGTAACTCTGAAAGAAAGAAAGAAATTCATAACATACTTTGCAATTCTACTTAACCTGTCATCAAAGCAAATGGATCTGAATACAACTTATAAAGAATCACACTTGGCAGTCTTAAATAGAATTGAAGCTAACTCGCTCACTCATGAAAGAGAACTGTAACAATTGACAGCAATGATAATTGAACAACAAATCCTAATTGAACATCATATATGAATCGAATAGCAAATCTGAATTGAACAACAAATCCTAATTGAACATCAAATCTGAATTGAATAGCAAACGATACTAGAATAACAAACAATATCTGAATAGAAAATGATTGTATAAACATAAGTTGATCAATTCTATCTATGAAATCTATGATAACATTACCTGAAATGAACAACAATCTGAGCTGGAGCTAGCGTAACCAATTCAATCAAAAGAATTACTCATATATAACACTCCGATCAATCTGAATCTCGAATGAACAACAAAAGCAAATTGAATTGAAAATCCTTACGATAATCAAAAGTAATATTAAATTAGCATTAATAATCACTAAAGAATAAAATAGAAAAGATTATGACACAGGTGAAGCAGCAGATCTTCTCTTGACTAGGCCCAGAGTCACCAGAAGTCTTCACTAAGAGATACTCAGAATATAAGTATGAGTTAAACGCAGTGTTTCTTCATTAAAATAAGTAACCAAGTTACAACATCCAAGATAACAGTATTATATGTCCAAAAGAGTAATTACAAACTATGAAATTCTGAACTCCCGTGCAGGTTTTCCTTTAGACCTTATATATTACATTTAGAAACTAAATAGATAAAAGTGAATCCTCAAGATTAGGGTATCCTGAGGATTTCTCTATACTTGATCTGATTTTGTCATCAAATAGTCATTGGTTTTCCTAGTCTTTCGTTGTCCTGCCTCACCTCTAACGTCACCTCTTTCCCTTATGAGATGTTGCTATTTTTTCGATTAAGCAGCTATCGATCAATTCGCATCTTTTGCACATAGAGATAGTAAAATCAGTTTTTCCTGCTTAGATTCATCTAATTTGTTATTGATTACTTTTAATTGACTTTAGTTATTATTTCCTCTACTTTTATTCATAAACAAAGATAAGCATATGAGGATGAATGCTAAATAAAGTTATTACCAAGGAGAAAACATACCTTTTTCTTGACCCAACAGGTGGCCACTCGATGTGTAGTGAACCCACCCAGCTGCAAGTCTTTGAGCAAGCACACAGTATTGTGGACCAGGTAGGGTGGTCAGATTACTTCCTACAACTGCAAGGCTTTGACAACGAATTCGCTTTGGAATTTACAAATAATTTCAACAACAAAATGATAGTGATAAAGGGAAAACAAATGCAATTCAATGAAGTACTGGCAGAAGCAACAGGCCTACCCATAGAAGGTGAGAAATGATTTAATATGCATACTCTGCTACAGAGTGTAGCATCATTATTTGTGAACCCTGGAGAAGAATTGGTGAGAAATTGAAAAGGGTACAATCTTGCCTCATTTCTAGAGGTCATGGAAAGAACTAGTTGTTGTTGTCTAAAGGTACATTACATGTGACGGTCTATATGACGTGGTAAAGGGATGACATCTAAAGCTAATGGCAGCATTGAAACATAAGGTAATGCTAAACCTACCTCAATTTTTGAATTCATTATTGCATGAGATCGGTGTGAGACTCAAGAGATCCAAGGATCAAGTATCAGTGGTGAGCCACCATGGGTTCATGAAATTCATAATTGTTAGAAGTTTGAACCAAGCACAATTGAACTGGGATAAGTTTTTGGGAAACCCTGAGGCTCCACCAAAAAGTGAAGCACCCATTAAAGAACCTAGAAACATTCCATCTGATGATAAGAAGCTAGAAGAAAATGAAGAAGCTAATCAAAATGAGAGTATTATGGTAGAAGGGACCTTACAGGAAAAAGCACAAACTCCAGCCCTCCAACAATTAACAAGGGTAAAAAAAAGGATGGCTTCCCTCTTGGCCTCCTTACCTAGGAAGAAAAGAAGGTCAGCTAGGTTGGCTAAGTCTCAAAATTCTATAAACTCTGCAGAATAGTCGTTGGAGGGAGTTAGACCTCAAAAATTTCTAAATATATGAAAAACCCATTAGGAGGATCCTCCTCGAGAGAAAGAAAAGGTCAAGTTTCAGAAGGGTTGGAAAATTTTCTGAATTCTATGGAATTCAAAGAAGTTGCAAGTTGCATAAGAAATCCTCTTGATCAAGGGACATCGCCTATATCTCCAACCTCTCCTCCCAATTCCATAGCTACTGTCATTTTAGAACCCTCAGGATATCCTGAGAATACATTTCTTCAAGAGTACTCTATTGATTCTATTTCAACCATCCTGGAACCCTCCTCTCCAGAAGAAGTAGCCTTATAATCTCCTCCGGAAAACATGGAACGAGAAGTCAACATTGACTCTCCAATGGGGCCCTGGGATGAAAAATACCTTATTGAACCTATAACTGATGCCACAATTGATCCTACAAAGGAATTTATGATTGGAAGCCCAACTACCGTAGTCGTTGTTCCCTCTTCTCCAGTCACCTTAACCAATAATTTCACGTAGAAGATTAACAAAGGACTAAGGAATAAAAGGAAAAGTGAGGCTAGTAAGGAAATGGAGTTGTTGAAAAAAGAAAACAGGAAGTTACAAAGAAATGTCTGGAAACTTAAGAAGTGGTTGTGAAATATTAAGGCACAAAGGCATTATGAGAAGAGAAATGATAAGAGGAAGGAAGTTCAAGAGAATGAACCCAAACTGAAAGTGGAGATTTTGTTGCTACCTTTACTATGGGAACTCGGGCCAAGTCAGATATGTCAAATATTAATGTCTTAACCACTGAAGCTAGAACGTAGATAGATTTACCAATCACTATTACAAGAGAAGCATAGACAAAGCACGTGCCTCCATACACACCTTTAATTGTGGAAGCCATCATTCGGGTTAAATAAAAAGATGGAGGAACAAAGAGAGACTATAATGTGATATCAAAAATAGGTAGTACCTAAAAAGGAACATCATGAGCTACTTTAAAGGTTTAAGGAATTATTAGTTACAAAGGACAAAATTTATGCCAAGTTGAGAGAAGCTAAGAAAAATATTCATTCTATGAAGAGTCAGCTTGAAAAATCCACAAAACAAATGAAAGAAGTATGCTATATATACTTGGATGTTCTATCATGCAGGTCTCCAGCCATAAATTATGTGTTATTTCTACTAGAACATTATTTATTGCCGAAGGTTAAGGTTGTTTGGTCTAGGCAACCTTACAAATTCAATAATGTTTCAGATTTTGTTAATTCTTTCCATAAGTAGGATAATAATACAAAGTACTTTTTATGTGAACTTTACATGCACAACTTCTTCTTAGAAGAGCAGAGAGATGAGAATCTTGCCCCTTTTATAGGGGACGTACAGTTCCAAGACTTTATATCATTTTCTACAAATCAGATAAAATGGGAAAAAGCCTATAATTGATTTCAAAGTAGAAGACATTGGTCACATGGAGGAGAAGCTCAAGGCGATGGGCAGATAATTAAGTAGCTTGAGAGACAGAAAGGCCATAATGAGAAATCGGTTAGAGATAGAAAATCCATGGTTGAAAGGAAAACTGCAAGAAAGGGAGAACCAATTAGCATGTATGTCCAGTCTCTCTTTGGAAGAAATCAAGTGTAGGATGCCATCTAAATCCTATGCCCTATACCTCAAGGAACAGTGGCTGGAGTTCCAGATCAATACCCTAGCACAGAGAGGCACTATGCCATTTCAGGACTACATGCAATTCATTGATCTTTGTGATCAGAACACACTAGAAGGTAGGGCCAAGATGTTTTAGTTTTATTTTCATAATATGGCCTTAATAGACATGAATGTATGGGACCCTAATGCCAAGCTAGAAGATTTACATTGGTACCTGGTGATATCCCGACTTCAGGTCGATCTTGCTAAAATATTTCGCCCCCTTTAGTTGGTCTAGGAGGTCATCAATTCGTGGGATCGGGTATCTATTACGGACAGTGATCTTGTTCAGTGCCCGATAGTCAATACAGAGTCTCCACGTCCCATCCTTCTTCGGTACCAACACGATCGGGCTCCCACAGGGC
>APFE030130641.1:55316-90467 GCA_000404065.3 Pinus taeda
TCCTTCTGCTCGCAGTAGGTTTCCCACCAGTCCTTGACGTGGGGGGCTGCTTTGAGGAGAGCAAAAACAATCTTTTTCTGACTCGAAAATTCATGAACAGAAAAATAACCCTCTAGCAGATTTAACCATTTATCTACGACGTCTGCGTCTATCTGACCCTCGAATATGGGGATTTCAAAATTAACTTGTACCTTAAAGGGTGTGGCGTTTCCAGAGTAGTTGCTGGAAGCCGATGCGTTTCTTCTGGGTAGCCGCTGAAGGATCTGGGCAAAGTTGTCCATCATCGCGTTCCGTTGTCGCTCGAGGGCTTCTTCGAGCAAGATTTTGATGGGATCTCCTGCCCCCTCATCTTTCTTCTCGTCTGCCATGGGAGGCCGTCGGGATTTGCGAGGCTGGTCTTGCAAAGGTTCAACCAGTTCAAGCCCTAACTCCTTATATCCCGACCTTGTTGGGGACATGCAAAGAAAAACAGAGAAAAAGCAGACCGCTCTGATACCACTGATCGGATTTAAACAGGAACGCAACAAATTAAAGAGATAACCATATACACAAATATGCAGCGGAAATAATACTTCATTTCATTAATGGAAAATACTGAAATATGCTTACAATCAGAAATGGAAATAAACTAGCTAGGGCGATGGTAGCTAGCTCTGAGAAGAGATGTGTGGGCTACATGCCTCTGAACTGACTTACAATGAGGCTCGAAGGCCTATTTATTGTTGAGAAACAATGAAAAACCCTTAACATTCCAAAACCTAACCCTAGGAGATGAAACGCCAAACTGTGGGCCCCGTTTGGGGGTAAGTTGTACATCAACTTCCCGGGGTCGTAACTTTGGCATATGATCTCCGTTTGACGCGTACAATATCTCATTAGAAAGATCTATTCAAGCACTATCATTGTTGGAATGGGCAACACCGGTCCATATTCCATGGACCCGTGTTGCCCCTGGATTCCCCCAAAAACGTCGTTTAGGGCCTCAAAACGGCTCCGGAAGTTCAGGACCCGAAAAACTGCTAAAAATAGTAAGTTGTGCTACAATTAAGGAAACTAAAAATGCTGAGAAAGACAATGGTGGGGGTCCAGGTGGACTTGGCAGGTGGCCACCAATATCCACCTGGATCAATAAGGCAGGGGAAACCCCAAACACCAACCAAAATTCCCATTCTTATTGAGGACTCACCTAAACAACAGGAGAAAATACCTCCTCCTAAGTCTCCTATCACCTATGTGAGAAGGCCTTTAACTAGATCCACCTCATCCAAAGGAAAATTAATCCTACATGATACACTATAGGACCTACAAGAAGCTAAAGCAGTCCTATAGGATACTTTGTTAAACCTAGATGAGACTAAAAAATTGGATTAGGAGGGAAGCCTATAACAAGAAACTAAAGAATATGACCCAAAGTTAAAGGAACCTAGCCCCCAACCTCACCTTGACTCCTACTACAGATCTATTGAAGGGGGCAGGGTCATTCCACAAAACATTATTATTCCATTATTCTTTGAGCTTGAGAAGGAGAGAGCCAAAACTCATCGATTTCAGAGGAGAGCGACAAATCCCCTTGCATCTACCATAAGAGTTTCATGGAACAATATGGTGTTGCCAATGGTTTTGCACCTATTCACAATGATGTCTTGCAGTCAAGACTGGAATACCTGTTAGATATCAAGGCCAAGGCTCTTTGAGGAGCCAGATAAAGATGGTAGTTATCATCTAGAGAAATTAAAAACAGAGAACCTTTTAACTATCAGAATTTCTAGGGTGCAATGAGAAGGGCACGAGATTACATTCATCTGGTATTGGAAGAAGACCCTAGCTGGATAGGGTGTAGGTAAATGTGTCCTCAAGATGATTATAATCCTGAGTATGATTTGACCGAAGTAGGTAAGTATCTTTCTTTCCATGAAATATGAAGTAGAAATGTCAATCACTTGCTTGCATGAGTTCATGTAATTAGGTAAGATGGGGGGTGATTTTGGGCTTCATAATTGATACATTCTCTTACCATATTTCCTTATATTTTTAATAGTTTTCTAAGCTTTCTATGTGTATAATATGGTAATTCGTGTGGTATGGATTCTAGGAACAAGTCGATAAGCTTTTCATAATTTTATTCTTTAAAGATTTAATTTAAATTATGAAAAGATGCAATATGCTTATGATTTGAACTAATAATTTATAGGGATATTCTATATCAGATGATATTCCCTGGAATAGTCGAAGAAGAATGAGTTATGTGGAGTTGTGTAGGTTTGTTATAGCTTGATTGAACGAGACCGAATTCTATAATAGAAAGATTAGTTGAAGAAAATATCTTGGCCTGCTATTTTGGGGAAATGTTGGAGATTTCTTAATTTGAATTAAGCATCTTGAGAATCTTTAGATTCTCAAGATCGCTTCTCTATTTCGAAAATAGACTTGATTGTAATATAGAAATGAGGAATTGAACCTTAGTGGTTTAGTGGGGAATTATTATCATTTTGATCTATGTTTTAAGTTTTTACAAACATCTTTTCTAATTTGTTCATATTAATTTAATGGAGACTTTCACGATTTGACCTTAACTTATTGCACTGAATTAGCTATGAGGAAGTTGAATTCCAGATATCATGGGCCTAGTCCTAGAATGACTACTGCCTTTTCTTGCATTATTAAATTTACGTTTAGATTTCAGTTCTTGTTTTACAATCATTCAATTGATTTCTAGATATAATCATTGGTTATTTGATTTGTCATTACAGTATTAGTTTATGCAGCAATTACAGTAAAAGATCATAGAATTGTATTTATTATAGTTAGTTCTTCGAGTGTTGTCTATTTTGTTTGTTCTTGTGATTAATGAAGAGTTGTTAATATTGAAGATTCAATATTTCTTTCATCGGGTTCATTTTGATTCAGAGTGTTATTCCTTCCTCATAGATGCAGTTTCCTAGGAAACAACTTTTTGTTAGCAAGGTTATTTCAATATTCTTGGTACAAGATTTAATGCTTACTTCATTGTTTTTGGTAAAATATTTCATGCTTTGATTATTTTAGTAGTTACGATTATTTATGATTGAAACCCATAAGTTGTGAGTGAATCGTTATTTTTGGTAGATCCTAGTTGTTCCTTGTATTCACATGCATTTACCTTTCATCAAGGTTATATAGATTAGATAGCATTAGCACTATCTCTTGCAAATATTGAGTGGACAACCTTGAAATAAATAGATGAAGCTCCGGGTTGATGATTTAATTTATAAAGGTTAGTTGGTGTTTTAGGAACAAGTAAGCAACCCAACGCGTTGAACTAGAAAGAGTATTACCTACACTACGACAAATTTCCTATGACCAATATTATGCAGAAAAAAACAAATGTTATTGAAATCATGAGCAACTTCGCATCGCACATTTATGATAGACCATCAAAATGTAATTGTACATATACACTGACAAGTTTCTTTGTTTACATTGTTAAGAAATTTGGTAAGGGCACAATACTCGCTCATTGCATTGTCAAGCATCCTAATAGCTCTTTCATTTTACTAGACATTTGGGATCTAATTCCGCATTATCAGTCAATATATTATACTCATCCAAACAATATGCAATCTACTCATCAGAGCAACAAGACAATTTTTTTACCAATGCTAATGCTACTATGATATTGTACATAAACGTAATCCAATGGAATATATTTTTTGTTCCAGCTATATGTTTTGTACTATGTTATGCCTATGTTTTGTTTTTTTTTTTTTTTTCCGCAATGTCATTTTTTAACATTATTTTCTTGGTTTATCAAATTTTCAAGTTCTTTAACTACTCAAACAATATAAGTTTGTTACGTTGCAATTTTCAGTGACATTACTTTATAATAACAATTTTATTTTTTTACAAAAAAAATATCTAAGTTGTAGAGCTATAACTAGGGTCTCCCACACCTCTAATTATTCCACATTAATAAGTCAATCCGGGAACGTTTTGTTATTGTAAAGAGTAACTCAATCTGAGGCTATTTGTCCAAGTAATGCTTAGTAGTATAGTGTTCAGAAGATACAAAAGAAAACAACTGTTAAACTGCAACTGAACTAATCAAAAAGATAGAATCACACAAGACAATTGATCAGTCAAGGGTACGGAAGCAATAACCCATCCCTCTAGAAACTGATAAAAAGGAAACTAGAGCATGGACTTATAGGTCTGGGAGCTAGGCAGCGTCTTGCTGAGGCTCACTACAACCTTAGACCTTCTCTCACACCAAAAAAACGAAAGCAGGTAAATGAAACAGCAGAAGGTAAAATGGAACAGCAAAATGGAAATGGAACAGCAGTAAATGGAACAGCAGTAAAATGGAACAGCAATAAATGGAACAACAGTAAATGGAACTGAATCTCGCGAGTTAAAACCAACTGATTCACACTCTAATTTTCTCTTCAAACAGACTGAATAAGATATACTTTATGAAACAACATTCCTTGATGAATTATAGAACAGCAAGCATCAACCATATATACATGTTCTATACTAATACAGTAATCTGAGAATGATGGATGATATGACTATGTTTCTAAACGAAGTAACATTACTTTCAAGTCCCAACAAGGATTATTTCACATGGATCCAATGACCGTAACATTCATACTGATACTCTGTTACAGAAATAGCTGATTAAAGACGCAATTCAACTCTGAATGGATCCAATTATACAGTGCAGAGTCATTACATGGAGAAACCATTCATATATTGGTCAGAACAGAGCATAGCATATCATATAAAAGATGTATCAGACTACTGAGTAATGAAGATAAACAAACCACACACGAATTGCAGTATAATGATACAAAAGCAAGTGTCCTTCGGAGCCGGGCCCTTAGCTGCCAATGGTACACCGCCTTAGATTACTCCAGACGCAGAGATGAAATAAACACCAGTCTTTTATATTAATGCATCAACAAATGTATAACAAAACCAGGTCTCAGTGAGACTCGATGATCAAAGTTTTGTTATGAAACTTAAAATTATAAAAACAGTAGTCCCTTTGCTCAATGACGTTGTCCCTTTATATAGAAGTAACGACAGAGGTATCTAGATAACAGAGATAAGTAAAACAGCGATCCCTCAGGATCGAAGATCCTGAGGGATTCGCCAATCGGTTAATCCTTCACTTTTCTTTCTCGCGTTCGCCGACCCAGTATCCCTTCTTCCTTTCCTGGGCTATTCAGCTCTGATTTGCTTGATCTTGTTTGCATCCGGTTCCCCTCTGGAGGGACAGCAGTTATTCTTCCTCTGCTTCTCGCTTTTGGACGGCAACTCCTTGCTTCCACGTCTTCCTGCATAGAAAAACAAAAATTATTAGTAATTGAGCTTCCTTTATCAATTCTTGCACATTTTATTAAAATACTTTATCTCTTTTGAATTCATAAGGCAGAAAAGGTTACAAATATTATTGAAAAGCCACTAAATTGTTTGTCAAAAGCATACCTTCCAAGTGCTCCACACACCCCCCTGCTTACCCTGTTTCATGCCCTCATGAAAACATTATAATTAACATGCAAGGCGGTGAGAGAATAGGCCGGAGAGGGGATCTTGCGAGGAGGCCGACAACCGTGATGAGCAACTAGATTATCAAAGAACTGATTTATTTGATCCGCAGGCATTTCATACAAGGCCTGATATCCGGGTGCAGGGTGCCAAATAATTGGACTGCGAAATCGATACCCCAACCAGGATGGCCCTGCTTTCAGAATCTGTTCCCCATAAAGGTTCAATCGGCTGGCAGCCAACTCAAAATTCTCATATTTGAATGGTTCCCTGAGCTGGATATTTGGGCTAGAGGTCTGGTGTTGAAATTTTGCAGCATCGATGGCAAGGTATTTAATAGTCAGGAAATATTCCAGACTATGTCAGATCAAGTCTTCGTGCATGGGTCCTAATATCTCGATGACACCCGGGATCCTCATAAGGCTCCTATGCTCTCTCCATAGTGTCACTGGGTCTCTAGGTTCGGCTCGTACCCATAAGTCTAGGCTATTCTCCTGTCTCTGAAAGGTGTTATAAGCTTTGAGCCATATCAGCTGATTAACCCCAAATGAGGTAAAGGCTTGGAATTGTATATCGCCAACAAAAGGGCCAGGATTTAAATCAGTTTCCTGGTCTAGCACGAGGTTGTGCAAGTAAAACTCGCACAATAACCTTTGAACCTTAATTCCGTAATGCTTGCAACAATCTATAAAATCATTAACAATGTTGATGTGGATAGGTGCACCTGCCCTAACGGCTTTTATTTTCAATTGCAAATATCATTTAAGCAAAAATAAGGCATAATTCTTAGCAGGGGCCCCACAAATAAAAACGTCATTATACAAGGAACACAGAGTGTCCATCTGCTTAACAACACTATCTAATCGACGAGTTACCTTAGCAACCTTCTCTTGTTCCTTTTGCCATCCTTCGAAGGCCTGGCTCTCAGACTGACTAATATCCCGAAGTTGTTGTTGTAGCTCTTCGTATTTCTCCCGGGGGACTGTTTTCTCTCGCAACTGCTCAGCTTCTTGCTGAGCTTCCTTCATCATTTTATGCAAGGTCCTTGTTTTTGGATCCTTTTTCCATAAAGCCGTAGAGGCTGGGAGTTTAACCTTGACCTTTCTATTGCGCTGCTTAGAGTTTAGGACCCGAATTACCCCTGAGGGTGGTGCTTCTATTTGGGCCTCTTTGCTTTGTGTTTCTTTCTTGACGCGAATAAAGGGTTGTTGTGGTCTTCCTACCATCGGAGCCTCTTGTTGTTCCATTGAAATGTCCATCCGTTCTTCATGGTTAGATGGAACAGTAGTCTGTCCCTCCACGATATTTGGAACAGCAGTTTGTTCTTCCATGTCACTTGGAACAGCAACCTGTTCCTCGTTATCATTTGGAACAGCAGACTATTCCTCAGTAGTAGGTCTCCTAATGGGGTTTCGACCAACAAAATGGGTATAGGTCTGTCGCCTTCTTTTCCTCCGGGTTCTTACTGCAGTGGCCCTCCTCCTCTTCCTTGCAGTCCTTTGTATCCTCAAGTTGGCTTTCAAAATTCGAATTTGCTGTCGGAGCCTGGCTATAGTGCCCAACAACCTCTGCTGTTTCTTCCTTAATTTATTAATTTCCTTTGGCTCAGCAGAGGGTTTGGTCCTCAAGTCTGCTCCTTCTTCATCTGGGATATCTTCCGGCGTCTTGGGGACAGATTGTCCCTTATTGGTGTCTTCCATTTCATCATCATAACCAAGCAGGTTTTCTTCTCCTGCCTTATCTTCATGTGCTTTCTCGGGTATATCTTCCTCCGTGGGTCCGTCAGGGATGCCTGTTGTGCTGGAGGGCTGGCCATATTCCCCCATATTGGCCATGACTGCTGCCAATTCCTCCTCACCCACAGGGTCCTGCAACGGGCTACCCCCTGGCTGTACTACTTCTTCTTATTGATTGACCTGCTTGGTAGTTGTCTCTTCCTCAGAGTGCTCATCTCTTTCCCCAACACCTCCTCCAAGCTGGTCAGCCTCAGCCCCTAACTGCTCAGCATTTTCTTCGGAGAGCCCTCCTTCTGGTTCTGGAGGCTCGTCAGCAATTTCAATTGGATGGGCAGTGGTTCCCTGAATCCTTTCCATCCTTCCTCGTATCCGGGCCAACCGGGCTGATTTCCTTGGTCTCTCAGGCTGTTCGGGTGTGCCAGCAAATTCTCTAGGTTCCTCTGGTCGTTCTAGCGTACTGGAGGATTGTTTCCATTTTGGAGCAGCATGTCTTTCTGCTGCTGGTTCTTTACGTTTCTCTGATCGTTCCGACGTACTGGAGGAATGTTTAGGTTTTGGGGGTGGTGCAGCCAATCCCCCCTCGACTATTGCGATTAGTTCCTCCCATTGTTGGTGAGTGACACTGTGGCTCACTATCAATCAAATCAGCCAATGGTGGCTAACAACTGCGTCTATGTGCTGTGCCTTTTTCAAGCTTCAGGCCGCGTCATGTAATAGTGAATTTAAAAGTGCAGGGAGATTTACAGAACATTTTCCTTTTAAAACAGCTAAAAGTTTCAGGTGACGAGGTCTTACCACGTCTTTTCTCCCTTCGCAGGTGATATAGCTCTGCACTATCTTTGCTAGCTCGGTCCAGGGTTCCCCTAGCGTTGCCGGCAGAACTCCTTTCCCTTTGACTGTCAAGCTCTGGCCTTCGTCCTGGAAAATTTCCATAGCCTTTTGTAATCTATCCTTTTTCAACATCCATATGGGTCTGGCAGCTGGTAGTCCTGAGACTTCTGCGATGATATCCTCCGTGACCTCTATCCGCTTTCCTCCTACTATGGAGTAATTTTCCTGCAAATTTTGTAGGAATTCCAATGCCACTGCTTCATTTGATTCTTGCAGGTAGCTGAAATAATTCAACCACCCTGCGTTTTCCAGGATTTTGCGGGCAGTAGTGGAGACTGTCAACTCATGAGGTTCACTTCAGACCATCTTTCCCCCCATGATTCTACTCAGAATTCTTAATGGAATAGCAACTGCTTGCGGTTTTTGAGACGCAGAGAGGATGATCGTCGCCAAATTTCGGAAAAGAACATAGAGCATGCAACAAAAAAAGGATCGTGGACGGCAATTTCCATAAAATGGAATTATCATACCATTAAACCATGCCATACCTTCGTAAATTATCTCACCCAAATGGTGTGCAACCAGGTACTCCATGGAGTAATGAGGTTACCTCCCCCCCGCAATCTGATAGGCTATCCCCAGCCATCAAAGAGAGGAGCAGCAGCCAGTCGGAAGTCAAGTCATTAAGAAACAGCATATGAAATTATGCCATGTTTTATAAAAACAACGAAATGCCGAAATCGAGGAAAAAAGGTAGATCGCATTTTACATAAGAGCCTGCGTGATATAATGAGAGGTCAGGGGATGGGACGTCTATCAAGAGTACAAAATCTCCAGTGGTCATTTTCAATTCTGTTGCCATGATTGGTGGTAATGAATATTCATGCGATGTACACATTAGGGTGTGACATATGATCTATCCAAAGGATATAAAAGACAAAAAACATTGATATCATACCTGTTGGTGTAACCATTACGACTTCGATGCCATTAACAGAGCTATGCTGCCAACAGGTGTTCATAACCTTGGCAGAGTTGTTTATTTCACCCTCCGGAACCATGATCCTTTGTGTGTATTCTGAAGAGTGCTTTGTCAAAATGCAGGCCATTATGTTGGCTTGGTAACTAGATAGCCATAATGCCATTCACAAGGTAGGCGCGAAAGGTGGACAGGCCGGCTCGTGATGAGACCCCCTATTCCAAGGTTTGTTTGTTAATGTACCTTCAGACCATATCCCTAGTGTGGTGGCTATAATGGGAATGCCACTTCGCTTCCATCCTTATGATCATGGTAGGCTGGCTCTCAATGAGACCCCCTATCCTGCATTTGACAATTTTCATATTTTCTTTTTTTTTGCAAAGCACCTCTCTTTTTGTTTATTTACACATAAGGGTGGTTCCGCACTCCTTAAGAGCGGGGAACGGTGGAAGAAGTCTTATCGTCTCAACAGACAGATACAACTCCTTTGTTCTTGCTCCTAAGTAATAATCAAGAGATATTTTTAGGCAAATCATCATGATAAAGATCACCAACCAAGGTGCCGGTAATGAGACAATGACAGCGAAGATGAAAATTTAAGGTCCCTCCTCTTGTCCTCTTATAAATAGTGGGCTTTATAGTGATGGCGATCTATGATCTGCTAACCTCGGTATATCATGGTTTATGTTCATCGCTTAAGTCCATTGTTGTATCTAAAAGACTGGGGAGAACATGGGTGCAAATATCCTCAATAAGAGCAAAAAGATTCCGATGGCATTCCTCATAGAAGAATTCATGCAAATAAACTCATAGGATGTCGTTTCTTTGAAAGGAACAATGGAAAATCGCGAATGTTGTTCCTTCTGAGAAAGGAACAGCAGACACACTCAAATGTTGTTCCTTTTGAAAAGGAACAGCAGACATATTCAAGTGCTATTCCCTTTGAAAAGGAACAGCAAAATCACACAAGCGTTGTTCCTTTTGAAAAGGAACAGCAAAAACACATAAGCGCTGTTCCTTTTTGAAAATGAACAGCAAAATTACATAAGTGTTGTTCCTTTTGAAAAGGAATAGCAAAATCACACAAGTGTTGTTCCTTTTGAAAAGGAACAGAAAAATTACATAAGTGTTGTTCCTTTTGAAAAGGAACAGCAAAAACACACCAATGTTGCTCCTTTTGAAAAGGAACAGCAAAGTCACGCAAGTGTTGTTCCTTTTGAAAAGGAACAGCAAAAACACATCAATGTTGTTCCTTTTGAAAAGGAACAGCAAAATCACACAAGTGCTATTCCTTTTGAAAAGGAACAGCAAAAACACACCAATGTTGTTCCTTTTGAAAAGGAACAGCAAAATCACACCAGTGTTGTTCCTTTTGAAAAGGAACAGCAAAATCACGCAAGTGTTGTTCCTTTTAAAAAGGAACAGCAAAAACACACCAATGTTGTTCCTTTTGAAAAGGAACAACAAAATCACGCAAGTGTTGTTCCTTTTGAAAAGGAACAACAAGAACACACCAATGTTGTTCCTTTTGAAAAGGAACAGCAAAATCACACAAGTGCTGTTCCTTTTGAAAAGGAACAGCAAAATCACACAAGTGCTGTTCCTTTTGAAAAGGAACAGCAAAAACACACCAGTGCTGTTCCTTTTGAAAAGGAACAGCAAAACCACTTAGAATGCAAAAAGAAAATCAGGAAAACATATTTACAAGATGTTATGTACAAGTTATGAAAAAAATGAATTCCTTAAATTATAGGTGAGGAAGATTTCGCTTCCTCTCCTAAAATTTCCATATCAGTATCTTGTCGTAGCTGTTGACAAAAGGATTCCCGAGTAAGTGGCTTTCGATAGAGACGAACTCGGTGGCCATTTACTTTGAATGCATATCCAGAACCGTCAATTGTGGTCAGAGTAAGGGTCTTGTTGTCATGTACCTTCTGGATTTCGTATGGTCCTAACCATCGAGTCTGGAGTTTCCCCGGGAAGTCCTAAAACCGAGATTCGTATAACAGAGCCCAGTCTCCTTCGTGAAAGACTTTGTTCTTGATAAGTGCATCATGCCATTTAGCTCGCTGCTGTTGAATCAATGCTGTATTTTGTAATGCAGAGAGCCTGATTTCGTCCAATTCATTAATCTGTTGTAATCGATTGATTTGTGCCTCACTCAGATCTAGGCCGACTTCCTTTGCAGTTCGTAGCGTTTGGATTTCGAATTCTATGGAGAAGATAGGTTGTTTTCTAAACACTAATTGATAAGGTGAATAGCCTGCAGTACTTTTCCATGTGGTTCTATAGGCCCACAGTGCCTCAGGTAGTCGGGCGGCCCAATCTCACCTCTGCGATGCAACAGTTTTTGTTAAAATTGATTCTATTACCTTATTACTACTTTCTACTTGCCCATTTGCCTGCGGATGGTATGGGGTAGTAATCTTATGTTGGACATGATAATTGTTAAGTGTTGCAACTAATTGATTTCCAAAAAATTGTGGTCCACCATCTGTAATTAGTTCTCTGGGAAGTCCATAACGTACAAACAAATGGAACAAGAATTGTATTACAGAATCTTCTGTAGCCTTAGGCAATGATTCGGCCTCGACCCATTTAGTAACATACTCTGTTGCTACCAGAATGTATGTCCTCTGGTTTGATGATGGATTAATGGGCCCGACAAAGTCAAGAGCCCATCGTTCAAATGGCTCAATGACCAATTGTGGTCTCAGAGGCATTTCATCGGCTTGGCCAGGTCGTCCTGCTCGCTGGCAGCTGTCACAGGCTCGTGCAAATTTTTTCGCATCTTTGAAAATTGTAGGCCAATAGTATCCCGTCTGCAATACTTTGTGTGTTGTTCTCTTTTCAGCAAAGTGTCCCCCGCATGGTCCGTCATGGCAAGCTTTTAAAATGTCGAAGATTTCGTCTTCTCGAATACACCTCCTAATTTGCATATCTGCCCCTGTGTGGAACAAAGGCCTCCCAATCCACGAAAATCGAGTGCTCTTCTGAACAATCTGCTTACGTTCCTGAGGGGTTAAGTGTTTTGGTAGCTTACCTACTGCAAGGTAATTGGCAACATCATCATACCAGGGTGTTCGAACAGCAACAGCAAACAGGTGCTCATCAGGAAATTGATCTTCCACTGTTGTTGTTTCAATTGATTTCGGTATTCGTGAGAGAAAATCGACTACAGGGTTCTCCTTGCCAAGTCAATCCTTGATTGTGATATCAAACTCCTGCAATAAGATCAACCATCTGGTTATTCTAGCATTCGTAACAGGTTTATTTGCCAAATATTTGATAGAAGATTGATCTGTATATAACACAATGGGATAGCCTGTGATGTAATGTCTAAATTTATTAACAGCATGTATTACAGCCAGGAATTCCTTTTCAGTGACAATATAATTCAGTTCGGCAGAGGATAAATTTTTGCTGATATAGTAGATAGCATATGGTTTTTTGTCCTCTTCTTGCCCCAGGGATGGCACCGATTTTTGTATCTGAGGCATCAGATGAGATTTGGAATGGTAAATTCCAGTTTGGTCCTCGAAGGACTGGGGCTGTTGATACAAGCTTCTTTAATTCCTTGAAAGCCTGGTCGCATTTTTCTGTCCACAAGAAATCAACATTGCCAGTTAGAGCATATAGAGGTGTAGCAATACGTGAGTAATGTTCTATAAATCGTCTATAATACCCAGAAAATCCAAGAAAACTGCGTACTTTTGTTTGAGTAGTGGGGGTAGGGATAAGCAAAAGAATTTGGATTTTGGCCGGGTCTACCTGGATGCTAGCTGCTGAAACATAGTGCCCTAGAATGAGCCCTTCTGTGATCATCATGTAACATTTTTCGTGACTCAAACAAAGCCTGGTAGCGATACAACGTTGTAGGACTTTTTCCAGGGTATCTAAAGCTGGATCAAAATCATATCCATATGGTGTAAAGTCATCCATGTACACCTCAAGTCCATCATTTATCAAATCTTCAAAGATGCTAAGGATAGCCCTTTGGAATGTAGCAGGGGCATTACATAGGCCGAAGGGTAGAACTCGATAGGCAAACGTTCCCCAAGGGCAAGTAAAGGTAGTTTTATCCAGGTCTTCAGGGGCAATTTGGATTTGGTTGTATCCGCTGAAGCCTTCCAAGAAAGAAAAGAATTTCTTTCCTGCTAAAGTGTCCAATACTTGGTCTATGAATGGGAGAGGGAAGTGATCCTTCTGTGTGGCTTTATTCAACTCCCTGTAATCCATGCAAATCCTCCATTTTCCATTTTTCTTGGGTACCACCACCAGGGGAGAGACCCATTTACTGTTGGAAATAGGATAGATAAAATTAACATCTAAAAGTTTCTGAAGTTCGGCTTTTACTACCTATTTTAGATGGGGGTTGAGTCTTCTTTGCGGCTGACGAATAGGTCTCGCATATTTTTCTATATAGATGTGGTGGGTGCATAATTGAGGATCAATCCCTTTCATGTCAGGGTAATCCCACGCAAATGCTCCTTGATATTTTCATAACAGATTAACGAGCTTTGTTTCTTGGTCTGGTGTAAGGTTGGCATTGATATTTAGAGTCTTACCAGGTTCAATTTCCATGACTTTACTATTGGCAACAACAGTCATTGGTATTGTTTGGTCATTTGCATCTTTCAAAGGGTCTTCTTCTAGCTCACTATCAAACGCTGCTTCTATCATGAAACACTATGTGTGAGATCTAGATTCAGTTTGAATAATGAAGTTATTGATGGCATCATCTTCTGTTTGGTCCTTAAAATCTAAAGCCTTCTGTACAGTCAATGGGGATCTGATATTGTTAGTAAAGTATGACACAGGATATTGATTAGTTTTGATCATTGGAAGGCTTGGCTGTGCTGGAGGATATAGAACTAGATTTTTAACGTCTGGTCCTTTAGTTATGGTCATGTTTCCCTGCTGACAGCCAATGTAGGCATCGACAGTAGCAAGCTAAGGTCTTCATAGTATTAGCGGATGTCTATCCAGTCAGGTTTTTGGATTAATTATCAGGAAATCGGTTGGATATTCCCAAGAATCTACAGAAACCATGACATCGTATAGAGTACCTTCCGGTCGAACTACAGATTGATCTGCCAATTCTAGCAAAGTAGAAGTAGGTTCTACTGATGTAATGCCAAGCTTTTGGCAGGTAGAGGTAGTCAAAATATTGATTGCAGCTCCTAGATCAACTAAAGCGTTAGTCAGGGTCTGACCATAGATTAGGACAATTACAATTGGATTTCCGGGATCTTCATATTTGATAGGTGTCTCTTTTCCTGATAACAAGTCAGATAAAGTACCGACTACTTGGACTCTTGGGTTAGTGGTTGTATTCCTCCTTTATCTTTTTATGCACAGTTCTTTTATAGTTTTTGCGTATATAGGAATGTCTTGAATGGCTTTGAGGAATGGAATTTTTATGTACAGGTTTTGTAACTCCCCCAGAATGTCAAAGTCTGGATATTGTACCGGTCGTGGTATGACTAATTGTTCCGGGAAAGGAGGAGAGGAAGTACTTGCTTGATGATGGATCTATTCCTTATTTACACCCTCTTGTTGTAACAGTTGTTCTATTGGTAATTGATCTTCAATGTGAACTGTTTTGTCTCCCTCTATTTCTACTATGCGACCAGATCTTAACTAAAGATCATTACACTCCCTTAGGTCAGGTCCGATTTCTAATGTTTCTATAATTTGGGGTGATTGGACCGGTCTATTATTGGGATTGGGATTGGGTTGGGCTGGGAGTTGTGGTCTCGGATTAGACTAGGGGTTTTGTTGTAAAGCTGGCAGAGTCGGTTGAGGGAGTGGAATAGTTCCTGTTGGCTGATATGTCGATTTTGGCCAATTTGTCTGCCAGGGTGAACCTTGTTAAGTAGGGGGAATCCATTGTGGGGGATATGAGTTATTCTGCCAATATGGTGGGGTGTAGGGAAACTTTGGCCAGCAGAATTGGCCTGTCTGATTCATCCATGGATTTGGAGAAGGAAACGGTTGTGATGACCAGTTCAGAAATGGGGGTGGAGATTGGTTTTGCCACATACCATATTGCTAAGCATTATACTGCGGAGGCTAGAAAGAAGAAGTTGGGTCCGAAAACATACCAGATTGCCTAGGTTGCCATTGGCGACACTGGTTAACGAAGTATGCTGGCTCAAGTTCTTCTTCTGCTTCCTTATATACTGCTTTCAATCCAGGAAGTGAGGGGCAGCTCTAAGTAAGGTGATCTTTTGTACAGATAGCACATGTTTGAACTGCATCTAGTGGACATTCCTTGTGGCTATGTTTTCTTCTACATCGGGGGCAGAAAATTGCTAGATTTTGTTTCGCCTCCATCTGATTTTGTTTAGCCTGCAAAATATCAAGTTGTGTAGTTAATGTCCCCAGAATATCAGTTTTGAAATTTTCTAATAAATTCCCAAGTTCTACATGGGTTACTCCTTCTGTTGATATTTTGTTATCTCTGACGAACAGATCATATTCTGTTGGTTTTATCCTTGTGCTGTCTCTTGAACTCCTGATGCATAAATCAATGATGTCAGCAAAATTCTCTTGATAAATATCCCCTTTTCCCATGATGTTCAATGTTTCAATCCACTGTTCTTTCATGCCTCTAATCAATGCAGTTTTCAACACATTATCAGGCAGAGGTAGTGATGCATAGGGGGATCTCTGTAAATTATACTGGAAACGTTCTACATATTCCTCTAAAGTTTCATTTGGTCTGGATGTCATTTGGAAAATTTCATCTTTTAGTTCTCTTGACCTACAGTAATCCTGATATTTCTTTAGGAACGATTCTTTCATTTGCTCCTAGTTATTTATGACTCCACCACCTAAACCCATAAACCATCTCAGAGCCACCCCTTTCAAGGTGGAGGGAAACAATTTTAATTTCTGGGGGTCAGTGGTGTAATCATATCCTCTGCATAGCACATTGAATTCAAATAAGAATGCATTGGGGTCCTCTGATGTAAGTCCATGAAACGTCGGGATGTGTTGAAGAGGGATTTCTTTCATGGGCGCATTTGCTGCAGAATCTACTATAGGATATTGCAATGTAGAAGTTTGAGTATTTGGCTGATTCTGCGCCACAGGATCAAATATATGCCAATAACCTTCCGGAATTTCTAGGAGAGTGTTCCTAGGTTGAGAAGGAACGACCTTGGCAGGGACTGTTTTAATAACACTTCCCTTATATGGAATTTCTATCTGAGGGAATGGGGTTCCTTCAATACTAATTTTGACCGCACTCCCCTTATCTGGGCTATTTAACAGTTGGATTATCCTAGAAGGAGACCTTGGCTCTCTTATTTCTCTTGTTTCCCCTTCTCCTTCACAAAGGTTGCTTAAATTCCCTTCCTGCAGTCGTCTTGACACAAAATTTTCAATTTCTTGAAAGTCCTGTTCATCAGTCTGACTATGCACCTCAGCAAAGGCTCCAGATGGTGATGTTGTGGCCTGAAGGGAGCTAGTAGGCTGTTTAGAATTAATCTTTCTGGGGCCTACCGACGGCTGAGATTCAGTTTTCTTATAGATTTCGTCTATGAAGGTTGTTCGGCCAAGGGTCACCGGCCCTTTGGCTTTTTTGGGTTTGGTTGGAAGTTTGATATTCTTTTCTAGCTTTTTCTGCTTAGTCATGCACTCTAGAAACTAATAATCCTATTCAACTGGTAATTCTGCTAAGAGAGAGGATGGTGGAGCAGGGCTTTTACATGCTCCGTACGCAGGTTCTTACCTTCCGTTTTTAAGATCCAACTCCCCCCTAGCAGATTTGCACACTACTCTGTAAAGGGAAAATGGATATACTCTTTCCCCGACATCGGCGCCAAAATGTAGAGCTATAACTAGGGTCTCTCACACCTCTAATTATTCCACATTAATAAATCAATCCGGGAACGTTTTGTTATTGCAAAGAGTAACTCAATCCGAGGCCATTTTTCTGAGTAATGCTTAGTAGTATAGTGTTCAGAAGGTACAAAAGAAGATAGATGCTAAGCTGTAACTAAACTAACCCAAAAGATAGAATCACATAAGATAGTTCATCAGTCAAGGGTATGGAAGCAATAACCCATCCCTCTAGAAACTGATAAAAAGGAAATTAGAGCACGGACTTATAGGTCTGGGAGCTAGGAAGCGTCTTGCTGAGGCTCACTACAGCCTTAGACCTTCTCTCACACCAAAACAACAAAGGCAAGTAAATAAAACGGCAGAAGGTAAAATGGAACAGCAAAATGGAAATGGAAAAGCAGTAAATGGAACAGCAATCGAAAGAACTGAATCTCGCGAGTTAAAACCAACTGATTCTCATTCTAATTTTCTCTTTAAGCAAACTGGATAAGATATACTTTATGAAACAGCATTCATTGATGAATTATGGAACAGCAACCATCCACCATATATACAAGCTCTATATTAATATAGTAATCTGAGAATGAAGGATGATATAACTATGTTTCTAAACAGAGTAACAATACTTTCAAGTCCCAACAAGTATTATTTCACATGGATCAGAAATAACTGACTAAGGACGCAATTCAACCCTGAATAGATCCAATTATACAGTGCAGAGTCATTACATGGAAAAATCATTCATATATTGATCATAACAGAGCATAGCATATCATATGAAAGATGTATCAGATTACTGAGCAATAGAGATAAACAAACCACACATAAATCACAGTATAATGATACAAAAGCAAGTGTCCTTCGGAGCCGGGCCCTTAGCTGCCAATGGTACACCGCCTTAGATTACTCCAGACCCAGAGATGAAATAAACACCAAGTATTTTGTATTATTGCATCAACCAATGTATAACAAAACCAGGTCTCAGTGAGACTCGATGATCAAAGTTTTGTTCCGAAACTTAAAATTATAAAAATAGTAGTCCTCTTGCTCAATGACGTTGTTCCTTTATATAAAAGTAATGACAGAGTTATCTAGATAACAAAGATAAGTAAAACAATGATCCCTCAGGATCGAAGATCTTGAGGGATTCGCCAATCGGTTAATCTTTCACTTTTCTTTCTCGCGTTCGCCAACTCGGTATCCCTCTTTCCTTTGCTGGGCTATTCAGCTCAGATTTACTCAATCTTGTTCGCATCCGGTTCCCCTCTGGAGGGACAGCAGGTATTCCTCTTCGGCTTTCCTCTTTTGGACGGCAACTCCTTGCTTCCACTTCTCCCTGCATAGAAAAACGACGATTCTTAGTGATTGAGCTTCCCTTGTTAATTCTTGCACATTTTATTACAATCCTTTATCTCTTTTGAATTCACAATGCAGAAAAGGTTACAATTATTACTGAAAAGCCACTAAATTTCTTGTCAAAAGCATACCTTTCAAGTACTCCACACCAGGGAGGTTAGAAGCTGAACTTTTGAGGGTAAATGCTAGTGAAATCAAGACTTCCTATTTGAGCTTAAGAGGAGAGATCACATACCTTTTTGGCCACATTAGGGAGTGAGTGAAGCTTGTCAAAGTAGAGGAGACTTCTTGTTGGACCCTAGAAGGAGCTTGTACAGCGTCAAGGCAAAGGTTGTAAGGTTCTTTTCTTTTGAATTAATACAATCAAGCTCATTTTTCTCAATAAGTATCTTATGCTATTTGTTTCATGGAATCCTTCACTTTCATGTTAAATATGTTTTATAATATTGGATATTCAAGTGTTATTTAATTGTTTGCCTTTTTTGTGCTTACAGGTTTGCAATAAAGGAACTTACTTGGATCAAAGAAGCGAAGGCATCTCCGAACTTGCATTGGACATGAGGTAGGCTCTTACACACACTTGTTTCCCATTACTTATAAAGCACATTTAGAGAAAGATAGTGTTTGGTTGGTTTGTTTGTCATTAGGTCTTCATTAGATTCTAGGAAGGTCTGTCTTGTCCACAAGATCGACTGATTCTGCGTGACAAAATGGCAACTCCAGTGGGGACTTGACTATTTTCCTCGTTGTTCTTTGATTTGAGAAACTTGTTTTTTGGTTTTGGCTTGTTGTGTTGGCTTTGGGTAGACTTAGTTGATTTAGTTTTGTTTTTTATTTTTCATTACTTTAGTCGAAGTCTGCAGCCTGCGCTTAGGTCACAGTGCGTACCTGTAAGCACTTTTTTTTTGTGCACAGAGCGTACCCACACCTGGGTGAGCTCTGCACCTGCGTACCCTGCTAAATTTTTGAAAATTTTGACTTTTGCTCTTTTAGTTAATTTTAGTTTGTTTTTCTAGTAATTATCTTCTGCCCATACCTGCATGTGACTGGTTGAATTCTTTCCTTGGATTGTTTCATTAGCATTAGGGTTTTAGGTGAAATCCTATAAGTTTTACTTGTTGGGTTTGTTTTTCGATTTGGTTGTGTAGTGGCTCTGAGCTTAGAGACTGTAGAGACTTCAGATCACCTTAGTGTCTACCAGTCTTCTTGAGAGTCTGACCATGTTTGAAATCTCCCCTTGTTGAGAAATCCTCTTTGATATTTCTCTTTACAAAACTTCGATAGACTTGTGATTTAAATTTTGGATTTTCATTTTTAAAAAAGGAATGAAAATTGGTTGTTCTTGACTTATTTGTGATTCTGAACAAATTAGTCCTTGGTTTGCTTGTGACCAAGTAAAACATCCTCAAAAACACTTTTGTGAGCTTTCTACTTCAAATAGGGTTTTTTTAGTTTATAGATCTTAAGTTTGCTTCATTAAATAGTTTTCTCAAAGATTGCTTTAGTTATAGTTTTTTTAATGCTTCTAGAAAAATGAAAGGCCTCTTTTGAAGAAAAAGCTTGTTCTTGGTAGCATTTGAATTTTTGAACGAAAAGAGAAATTCTTGTAGAAATAATTAGTTGGTTCGTTTTTGAGTGCATTGAAACAAATACTCTTCTTTTGATTTGATTGTTAAAGAAAGATTTGTGTTTTTAAAAGTATTTTCATCTTCCAACTCTTTCTTAGCTAGAACTTCATTGAAGAGAAAAGATTAATTAGTCATCTTAAGTGCATCTTTATAGTGATTTTGTGTCGAGACTTTACACCATAAGTTTCATCTCCATCACCTTTTGACTTAATCAAAAACCACTAAAAGTCACGCTTAATATAAAATCAATCTAGAAAATTTTTTGTTTCTAGGGCTCTGATACGCCAATATAGCTTAGGCTAGTATCTTGGAGTAGGAAGTAATTAACTCTCCAAGATAAGTAAAACAAACAAGTAGCTTTATCTTGTGGTAGGAGAAATCCAATTGTTGCATTTATGCCCTGGGAAAGCTCCTCTTAAAGGAGAAGCACGAGATCGTGTCCGAACCAGTGTGGGAATCAATCATTCCTCATTGGGAACGACGCCAGATATTCACGTATTAAAAATGGTAAACCTCGGATTAACCATTGTCGAGGAGCCTGGGGTCACTTGTTGGTAAACCTCGGTTTATGTCGAGGAGCCTGGGGTCACTTGTTGGTAAACCTTGGTTTATGTCGAGGAGCCTTCAAGGGGATTGAGCTTGCTACTCTACCCTTGCGTGCGTATCGGATCATAGACTGTTCCCCCAGGTATATTTGTTTCTATTGGTAACCTTAGTGACCATATTCTCTAGGATTCTTCCTAAGGTAACGGTGGAGGGAAGATCCCACTGTACCTGGAGCAGAAGTCGGCTAGAATCACTTGGATTTTCTGGGGGGTTCTCTTCACTCGAGACGGTTAAGTGGAGAAACTTGTGCCAGTCTATTCATTAAGCAGGTTTTCGGGGTAGCTGTTCCAACCGCTATTTCTGTATCGAACTCTGTGACGTTGGATTTCATCACCAACTAGTGTTTTCGGTCCAGCAAGTTACTGTTTTTGTGTGTTTTATCTCCTATATTCTTTAGGCGTGTGATTCAATTTGTTTGGTTCTTTAGAGACTTTAGGTGGTTTTCATTGAGATTTTACTTTGTTTGCGTGTGAAGTAGTTAAAAGTCTTTAACTGTGGCTGAATTACCGAGGCATTCCTGTAGACTTCGGGGCCAATCCCCTGAGTTTGTTAACGTGGCTGAGTTACTGAGGAGGGTCAACCTCCTGAAGACATATCGAGCCAGCTTGAAGGCTTGAAAGTCCTTGTATCTCCTAGTAGCGGTAGAAGTGGGTCACCTGAAGAAGGAGAACCTTCTTTGGTAGTATATTCTTATTCTCAACCGTTAGTAATTTCAGAAGTTACTGGTAGTATTGCATCTACTAGTGATATAGGTGAAGAACCTGAAGTATCTGAACCCGAATCTGAAGTTGTTGCTACTCTCGTATCAGAGTTTGTTTCTCCAACTCCTAGTGGTCCTAGTTCTCCTAGGGTAGAAACCGTAATTACCCAAGATCTTCCTTCTGGACTCGTAGCTATTGAAGAGCTTGCTATTTCAGACATTGAAGAAAGGTTTCCTTTTCCAGAAGATCGACCTATCTTAGAACTTAGGGAGTGTGAATCAATTTTTTACATTCCACCTAGGATCACTGCTTGGTACCGTTCACTGACTAATCTTTTGGAAAATCCGGGACTAAGTTTTTCACCACCTCACATTTTTTATCACCCTGCACCTAGAGATCACTATCCTGTATTGAATATGCCTAGTCCGTCATCCATGTTTTCTCAATCTCTGGAAGCCTATTTGTACGGCGGTCCTTCTGTTCCCGCTGGGTATCAGTCCATCTCTGGTACTTTTTCAGGAGCATCTCCTCAACCTATCGAAGAGAAGTTGTTAACTGGATGTAGTGGTACTAAACCATTGAGTGTAGAAGATATTCTAATGATGTCAGGTTCTCAACCTCAAGGTGGCCAGTTACCGCCTGGGGGGCAACCTCAAGGTACTCAGTATGTTCCTGGGGGGCAACCTCAGGGTACCCAGTATATGCCTGGGGGCAACCTCAAGGTACTCAGTTTGCGCCTGGGGGACAACCTCAAGGACAGTACATACCTATGGGATAGTATGTTCCTCAAGGTCAACCCCAGATTCAATATGTACCCCTAGGTCAACCTCAGTATCAATATGTACCCCAAGGTCAACCTCAGTATCAATATGCACCCCAAAATCAACCTCAATATCGGTATGTACCTTAGGGTCAACCCGAGTATCAGTACGTGCCTTAGGGTTATCAACCCCAAGGTCAGTACGCATCTCAAGGTTACCAAGCGCCTTCTGGTCAATCATATTATCAACCCTACCCTCAACCCGGTTATGGTCCTCAATATCCTCAACCTGTTATGGGTCCATACCCCCGAACGAATTTAGTGTGGGATCCATCTCAATCCCAATAGGTCTTGCAACCGAATGTGCAGTCGTCATCTCAACCTGGACAACCCTTGGTTTCTGGTCCATCTCAGCAACCCGTCCAGTCTATTGTTCAAACTTCTGCACCTTCTGTAGCTTCTCAGTCTGGGCCTAGTACACCTCGTACTCCGCCTCAAATGTCTGCTACAACTACTGCAACATCTACTCCATCTACCCCACCTTCTTCTGGAGTATCGACAACTCCGGTTTCTACTGTTCCTGTATCTACTCCTTAGACATCTTTACCTCAGTCTGGACCTACGGTCCAGACTTCGATTCAGATGCATCTAGGAAGTACAGTTGTCACTTCTCAACCTCAATTTAATCAACCTCCGTACCAAGGACAGTACCAATACGGTCCTGCTGCGCAGCAACCAACCTATTAGTATCAACCGTACCCTGGGTATACATATCAACAACCTCAGCAACCCCAGTATGCTTCGGTTAATCCTAGTTTTCCAGGAGGTCAAAATATCCCAAATGTGATTCCCATTCCTAGTTATCCCGGATATCCTCCTCCTGGGGCTGGTCTGCAGACCTCAAGTTTTAGGGACCCTAATCATCAGTTACCATTTATCGCAACTTTGGACTTGCCTGACTTGACGCGCCTTACGAACGATCCAATTAACTATCTTCCGTATTGGCCTCCAATGCCGCATAAGTTGCCCAGTGATATTCCTAAATTCGAAGGTAAGCCAAGAGAGGACCCGTCAAACCATGTGATGACTTAACACCTTTGGTGTGCGTCTAACTCCATTTCAGATGATTCTATTCGTTTACATCTTTTCCAGTGCACTCTAATTGGTCTTGCGGCCAAATGGTACATCGAGTTACCGCGAGCCACTTTTTATAACTTTAGTCAGTTAGCAACCTCGTTTCTTAACTCATTTTCAGTTGTCGGTCAGATATGACAATGGCACGGAGCTATTAACTTCGTTAAAGCAGTCGACGTCCACTTACATTTCAGATCATATCCATGAATGGAGACGTCGACGGCGTTTAGTGAAAGTTTATATCCCGAATCAGATCTTAGCTGAATGGTTTGTAAAATATTTATTGCCCAAGATCACTGAAGATGTAGCTAAAGCCAGAGTAGTTACTGAAGAGCAAGTCATTACTCAAGCGCAGTACCTTGACTTATTTTATACTCAGTCAAGTATGTTACACGAGAAGATCCCCAACCTACCCAAACAAAATCAAATCGCTACTGCTCCTTCAGGGTCTCATGCCACTGATGGTATGATTAGTATGGTAAATACCAAAATTAAGAAGAAATCTTCTAAGAATTCTTCTCCTATAATAACCTTGCCAGATTCCCCGACAGGAGAGTCTTCCGCGGAACTTTCCGCCGATATTCACGTTGTAGAGTCATCTACAACTAAATCAAAAACCGGTGGTAAGAAGAAAGGGAAGAAGAAGAATAAAGCATATAAAAATTCAAAAGATAAACCCGAAAAAGTGGAACCCGCTGATGAAAAACGCAAACCTCGTTATCCGTGTCTCATCTGCAATGAAGACCATTATACGAGAGACTGCCCTCATTAGGCAGAAGTTGCAAAAATTGTCAAAGGTTCCCAAACTCCTGCTGTCTTGAAGGATCCTTTTCCAGCTCAAGACAGTAAGATGATAGGTTCATCCTCCAGTGCCAATGAATAACCCATATTGATGATGTCCCATGTACGGATTGCGACTCGATCGCAAGATTATGGCAGTAAAAGTCCTGTTGATGGTAAAGAGGCAGAATCTTCTCATTCGAATCCATCAACCTCAGCTCCCGGTTCCGATCCACTACAGATCAAGAAACCTAACCCAGACTTAGTAATCAAACTGCCCACAAAGGGTGTACTTCGAAAGTTTGCTTTCAATCCACATGCGAGAGCGGCTCAGAACTACAACATTGTTGAGGATTTAGCTATTTCACCCTCAGCAATGTCGGCTTTGGAAGTGCTGCAATCATGTCCAGCACAACGCAAATTAATTTTGTCAGCTAATTTAGCATTAATGGGTTGAATGTGGGGGGAATGGTTGGATTTGAATTCAAAAAGCCCTATAAATTACAAGTGGCTATCTAGCAAAAAACACTTGGCATTTTGAAAATTCAGTTGTTGCACTATCAGGTGTGCATGGACCTTACGAATTTTGAGGCTTTAAGAGAAAATTCAGTGTTTGAGACATTGCCAAAGGAGACGCAGGACCTCCTGACTAGAATGACTTTGACACCCGAGGAATCCGCACAGGAAATTTTGGTAGTAGAAGCCCTAGAGAGGCAGCGAAGTATACTTTGATTTGGGTGACCAAGGACGTGCAGCGTATAAAAGAAAGAAAAATCTTTTGGATCTTGATGGAGATGAGTATTTGAATGGGGATCAATTGCAAGCCGTAGTTGTCATCCACAATATATGCTAGTTTGCAGAGCTTTGTAGAGTTCAAAGCTGATTTCCACCATGTCTTTATCAGGGTATGGAAGGACTCTACGAATACATGGTATGGCGACTGATGATGTTATTTTTGCAGCCCTTGAGTCTTGGCCACCTAAGTGGCGCGCTCCAGCAGGCTCTGCGGTGGAAATAGACAAGTCCATCATGCAACGCAAGAAGGAAGAAACAAAGCTCTGAATGGTGCAGTTGGCTAAGAAGTGCAGAAAGGAGGAAGCGGAGGCTAAGGCCCAAGTAGCACGCAATGCTGCGAAATTAGCGAAACAACATTAGACAGGAGGAGAAGAGGGTGAGGGACGAAAGTCATCTTCACTCGAGGCTGGGGCAGAAACAGGGACATAACAAGGTGGCGCGAACCCACAAACGACATCCACCCAACTCAAGCATCAGTGCCCACAAGAGAAGGCAGTGTCGTAGAAGAAAACCAAGGCTTCAAAAACATCCTTGGACCCAATAACCCTCACTGAGGGGGATTTGCATGATATCGGAGAAACGGTGAGGGATGTCACCGCAGAGGCCCTCCAATAGTTCGAAGAGCAACATCAGTTGGTATTGGGAGTTCTTCGGACAAAGCTATAGAAGTTACAGGTTCGCACTCCACAGGCTGGCACATTGTCCACCAGCCTCGTGATTGACACTTCAACTGTCGAGGAGATGTTGCACACAAGGGTGACCAAAGTGATATTGCTACTAAATGTGGTACTTACTATAGAAAATGACACCGACAGGCCCATGGTTAGCAGTCTGAAAGGGTTAGGATTGAATATGGCCACGCTCCCTCGAGAGACGCTCTACCTCTTGTAGGATGGAGTCATCGTGGAACTTAGGGCCTGGGAGAGTCACGCTCTGCAGGTTATGAGTGAGAAACACATCAACATTGAATAGTTGGTCCTATAGTGCAATGAGGCAGTGGAACAAAATAAGCATATCATATAGGTTGTGGAGGAAGCCTACCAAATGGTCCCAGAGTTGGACATTCAGGCAGAAGAATCAATAGAGGCATGCATTCACAAGTTGGCCACAGGGGTGCACGATGCTCGAGTAGAGATGGTCTGGTTTAGCTGGAGATGAACCTACATATTGCAAAATTGCAGTTGCAAACTCAGCCTTCAACTCCGCCAGAAGTTAGGGAACAACATACCACCGCTGTTACAACAATGATAATGGTGGTCAACAATGGAGTAGCGGATTGCATGCACCTTTTTGAATAGTCATTCGAGGTCCTAACGACCCTACAGGAGGACCCGAATGTAGAGTGCCTGGAGACAGAGGCACACGAACTACAATAAATATATGATGAGGTGAAAGGGACTGTGCAGATAGTCACCCTTACATAGAGGTTTGCACGGATGCAGGAGGCAAAGACGCTTAAGGAACAGGTAGATGTCTCTTGGCATAAAGAAGCGGTCTTAAAAGTGCACCTACAACCATGGAGAGACTAGGAATACACGATCCCAATCTCCATTGAAGGAAAGCTTGCGCAACTGCAGGAAGCTCAGCAGAAGATTTAGGGTAGCAGTTTAGCAGTAGTCATCGAGGAGCGAGTGGAAGAAGTCCAGCAGGCGGCCGCTTAGTGCGCTGCCGAGGTTGTGGTTATCCAAACAGAGTTGGGAGGTCTTCACGCTAAGATCTCCACACCTACAGAGTGTTGGGTGCTAAAAGGTGTCTTTTAAAACTCCTAATTGCCTCACATTAATTATCAACCTAGGTAAGTCTTTTTGTTTCAAGAGTGTACACAATATGTGCAAGCTATAAATCTAGAGAGTAATGATTTAAGATAATCTATTAGATTCAATAGCAGAGTAACTGGATGCAATCATAAATCTCAAGCTATAATTTTTAAAGGAAATATTACATCTAAGCATTAGGACTTAATATTCAATTAATCATAATCAAATCTGAAGCAAGCAATTCAATTGAAAATAGCATCAACCAAGAGCATAGTAGCATTAACCAATCCCTTCTAGCTGATTCTATCTAAATCACACTCAATCTCAATTAAGAAATTCAAATGGAAATGATGTCAACCGAGAGTTCAGTAGCATTAACCAATCTCTTTTAGATGATTCTATAATAACCACACTAAACAAGATTCAATTCATTAACTAATGATCAATTTAATCTACAGTAAAAATAAATGGAATTAAATAACAAAGCTGTGAATCACATAAGGAACGTAACTTAACTTCAATATAGGAAATCGGCAAATGAAAAATAAGATAAAGTCACAGAGAACGGAAAACATCAAACCATTCAAACTTGCGTAAATTATAAAATATAACACAAAGGGGTAGCAGTTTGATCCACCAGAGGCCGGGCCCTTAGCCACCAGCAAATACTGTTGAGCTACTTCAAAGGATACGAATGAACATCAACATAAATTATGTATTAACCGTTGAACTCAGACCTCATTACAATACGTTCGTGTTCCTCAAAGCACCAATCTATAAATTAAAATTAAAATTTGAAATAAATAGATATTGATCCCCTTTCCTACTATCCTATCATATCCTATCTATCTCTAATTATATATTTTCCTCTTTGATCTCTATTCTCATTTAAATACATAGAGAGAAAAGAGAAGTTACAACTGAGATGATTACAATATGATTCCCCTTACAAAATTGGATTGTTCACAACAAATTGATTAGCAAGATCATATTTGAAATATCTCTCCATCAACATTGAATAGGAACAGGTCGAATTTGGTATTGCAACTGAGATAATTTGGAAAATGGTCGCAACAATGAATCTGAGAAAATCATGTTCAGAGAACCTTCCATTTCTCTTAATATAGACTGGATTTGGAAAAAATGATCATCATAAAAATAATTCGGTCCATTCTGGAAAAAACCCATGTTCCAGATTTTCCAAATTCTTTTCCATTTGCCCGAAATGTCCAATACAAAATTGTCACTTCTTATTCCAGCGAATTTCTGAGTTGGCATATTTAATGATGAGCTGGAGATCAGATCTGCAATCTAGAAAATATCTTGGAGGTCAAAATGGTGAGTGATGTTACAACAAATTTATTAATAAACCATCATTGGTAAAATCATGCATAATAATCATCAATTTATTAAAAATAAAGGAGAAGAAATAATATTTATCCATAAGAGCATAAATAATTATAAAATGGAATTATATGATAAATCATGATAAAGAAGGATAGAAATGGATGAAATAGGCGTTAAAGAGTGATAATAATAATGACAAACTAGCAGCCCAACATACCCCCAAACTGAATATATTGTATATCCTCATGCAACCCAAAGCCTCTGTATTAACCAAGCAATAATACAAAAATTGTTCATCCCAACTCATGAAATGGATGGAACAAATGAATTCTTCCTCAAATAATGAATATTCAATTTTAGCAATGTTGATGAAAGCGTAACAATTTTTACATTGACGTTCAACTATATGTATATGAAGTTGCAGCAAAATATGATACAAGTAACAACAAACTTCATTAACCATTTTCTTAAAGAAAACTACAAATCATATTTTGCTGAAATTTTGCAAGTAGAATTCTACTATATTAATGCTTCTATGATCCAAAAATCAGATCATTTTGATGCATGGATCATGAGATATAAACAAAATGGTTGTAGGTGACAGTGCATGATTTCGGAAATTTGACAAACTAATTTAACTTGAAATGGCCTGGTTTTGTGTATTTTAATGATACCTCTGTGTTATCCAAAAGTCACAAGAATTCAGTTCACATTTTTAAAGATATACACAAATCAATTTCTGCACTGTATAAAAATGAAATTGTATGCCTTAAATGAGAAAGAAAGTAGAAAACATCCATCATGTGTAGCAATTCCTCCTCCAAACTGGAGAATTAGCATGCCCTCATGCGATGTTAGAAAACAAATGGAGGTGATTGCTACAAGCTGTTGAAATCTGTGCTTGGTGTAAAACAACATGGAATAAGGGAGGTGTTGAGAATGAATAAGAAGAGCAATGGATGATAAAGAATAAGAATGGTATGCTCATAATAAAGAAATAGATGAAAGAAACACTCCCCCAAACTGAAATATTATATGTCTATGAAAAATGGGAAGTGGTGAAGATGTGGAATGAATGATGATAAATAATGCTCAATGGATTTTCATGAAATTTTCCTAAATTTTCAATAAATCAGAAACTTATGCAATTTTACCTCAAGTTTTACCTCTGAAAAAAACGTGGAATGACATGTATGGACTGACATTTGTTGAAACTGATGTTGGCTGAGATGATGCTAAAAGTGATGCGAAAGGTGGAACCCATGCAAGCACATCCTGTCTGTGAGTTGCTCGAGCCTCTTCTGTTAGTTGCAATAATGTGGACTTTCTGCGAATAGAGTTTCCCCCCATACTTGTTGTTCTCTTGTAAACAAATCACTACACTACATGCAAATTTCGTGAATCCATAGTTTTAGTTCTGGATAGAAATAGATAAGCCACATGCAAAAAGTTCAATCAAAAAAAAAAAAAAAACTCTTGTAGAAATGCAATACTAATATTTTGTCAAATAAACAAGTTATGGTAGAGTGCAGTAATTATATCACATGCTATCCCATTATGCATTCGTTACCCCTCCAATTGGAAAAGGGCGTTCATGACCATAAAGCATAGGAAAAATGTTGTTCTAATGGCAAGGCAAGGGAATGAACAATACGACATTAAATGAAGCATAGTACACATATCAATGATAGGACAACAAGAGGTATGGTTATAATGAGAGCAGAGTGTGTAAAGATAGTTATGAATAAGAGATAGGACACTTTGGATTGATGATAAGTTATGGGAAAAAGAAAAAGGACAGCAATATGCCAAAAAGATGTTTTGTTGATGGTATTCTAGCCGAGAATGATGTGATTGATCGGAAAACAATTTCTCATGCGTAAAGGTTCAAAACAAGGGAAAATTAAGGAAATAACTTCTCCGATAAAAAGAGAGAATAAGAAAAGGGTTTTATAGTAATAATTGATGATAAGATATAACTTCAATACCATAAACAGAGCCTCTGCTGCCAGTAGGCATCCATAGCATAGACAGGGTTGCCTATTAACCCATATGAGCCAGGATTATCCATTTATAAATGGAGAGTTCCAATGTTGATTTATAGAAGAGATCAGTGCACTGGTGTGGTAACTAGATAACCACACTGCCATTCACTGGGATGTAGCAAAAGTGATCGAGCCAGCTCGTGATGAGACCTCCTGTTCCAAGGACATTTTGGCTATCCAATGGATCATAACCCTAGTGCGGTGGCCATAATGGGAATGTCACTTTGCTACATCCTTATGAACATGGTAGGCTAGCTCTTGATGAGACCCCCTATCCTCTATCTGTAGGTAAAATTTTGCTGTTATTACACATTTTTATGATAAATAGAGGGAGACTCAGTACTCCTTAAGAGTAGGGATGGTGGAAGAAGTTTAACATGTCAATAGAACAAAAAATATACCCATAATCTCATTTATTATAGACAGAGAAGATTATATAGGAAGCGTTGAACCGGCATGGTATTAAGATGATCAATCAGTATCATGTACAACAAAAAACAATGCAGTAAAGTAGTATATAAATAATTGTGTCCCTTTTGAAAATAATCTATCATCAAGGAGTTGTCCTATTAAAGATCGTAACAAGAATGATATTAACTCGCTTCAATAGAATCCATAATTCTTGTCCTCATAAAAGTAGTGTACTTCATGCCATGAAAGGGAATCAGTAAAATGTAGTTGAGATGAACTAGGAATAATCCCAGAAGAGGAAGGAGGTGCTATTCACAACACACAAAACTTCACAAGAAGCAAAAATGTTGTTATGAAGAGGGAACAACAAAATCACTCTAAAAGTGTTGTTCCCTTGAGGGAACAACAAAAACTCAAAAAACTAAAAAAAAGAGTTGTTCCCTAGAGGGAACAACAAAAACTCTAAAAATGTTGTTCCCTGGAGGGAACAAAAAAACTCTAAAAAGTGTGGTTCCCTTGAGGGAACGACAAAAAAAAAAAAAAACACTCAAAAAAAGTGTTGTTCCCCTGAGGCAACAACAAAACTCGAAAAGTGCTTTTCCCTAGAGGGAACAACAGTTGTTCCCTGTAGGGAATAGCAAAGAAAAACACACACGAAAAGTGTTGTTCCCTATAGGGAACAGTAAAGAAAAACACATGCAAAAAGTGTTGTTCCCTATAGGGAACAACAGTTGTTACCTGTAGGGAACGATAAAGAAAAACACACACGAAAATTGTTGTTCCCTATAGGGAACAACAGTTGTTCCCTGTAAGGAACATCAAAGAAAAACACACGTGAAAAGTGTTGTTCCTTATAGGGAACAACAGTTGTTCCCTGTAGGGAACAACAAAGAAAAACACATAAGAAAAGTGTTGTTCCCTATAGGGAACAACAGATGTTCCCTATAGGGAACAACAACTGTTCCCTGTAAGGAACAACAGCTGTTCCCTGTAAGGAACAACAAAGAAAAGCACACACGAAAAGTGTTGTTCTATATAGAGAATAGCAAAGAGAAACACATGTGAAAAGTGTTGTTCCCTATAGGGAACAACGGTTGTTCCCTGTAGGGAAAATCAAATAAAAACACAAACGAAAAGTGTTGTTCCCTATAGGGAATAGTAGTTGTTCCTAGTAGGGAACAACAACTATTCCTAGTAGGGAACAACAAAGAAAAACAAGCGCGAAAACTATTGTTCCCTATAGGGAACAGTAAAATGTTCCCTATAGGGAACAACAAAGCGAAATGCATGCAAAAAGTGTTGTTCCCTATAGGAAACATCAGTTGTTCCTTGTAGGGAACAACAAAGAAAAACACACACGAAAAGTGTTGTTCCCTATAGGGAACAACAACATGCAAAAAGTGGTGTTCCATATAAGGAACAACAGTTGTTCCTTGTAGGGAACAACAGTAGTTCCCTATAGGGAACAACAGTTGTTCCCTGTAGGGAACAACAAAGAGAAATACACGCGAAAAGTGTTGTTCCCTATAGGGACAGCAGTTGTTCCCTATAGGGAACAACAAAGAGAAACACACGCAAAAAGTGTTGTTCCCTATAGGGAACAATAGTTGTTCCTTGTAGGAAACAACAAAAAAAACACACACACGGAAAGTTTTGTTCCCTGTAGGGAACAACAAAGAAAAACACATGCGAAAAGTGGTGTTCCCTATAGGGAACAACAGTTGTTCCCTGTAGGGAACAACAAAGAAAAACACACACGAAAAAGTGTTGTTCCCTTTAGGGAACAACAAAAAAAATACTCGCAAAAAGTGTTGTTCCCTTTACGAAACAACAAAAACACACGGAAAAGTGTTGTTCTCTGTAGGGAACAGCAGATGTTCCTTGTAGGGAACAACAAATCAACACACAAAAAAGTGTTGTTCCAGGTAAGGAATAGCAAATCAACACACGAAAAAGTGTTGTTCCCTTTAGGGAACAACAGCCGTTCCCTGTAGGGAACAACAAAAGAAAACAGGCAGAGAAAAAAAACATAGAACCTTATAATCTTCGATCTAGAAAATAGTGCACCGCACTTACCTCATCAGATGGCTGTCCAGATTCCAGTGATAGTAAAAAACAGACCTGTTCATAGGACTGTGATTGATGAGGGAGCTTCCATGTGCCTTATGTCGATACAGTGTTGGAGATCACTTGGTTCTCCTTCACTAAATCAATCCCCGACAATTCTTAAGGCCTTTGATGGCTATGGGTTTCATCCTTTTGGCATTTTACAGGATCTACCTATAGGGGTTGAAGGTAAAACTGTTAATCTAGATGTGGAGGTGGTTGATGCCCCTCTGGATTACAACCTTCTCTTGGGTCGTAGTTGGTCTTACGCTATGACAGCTGTTGTCTCATCGGTCTTTCAGCTTATAAATTTCCCTCATAATGGAAAGATCGTAACCATAGACCAGTTGTCATACTTTTCATCTGACCCAGCCTCTGCTGAAAGCATTCAGCATGTTGGTAAAGAAACGATCCCTTATAAGGATGTTGGTGTAGGACTAGTTAAAGATTCTGGTTTACTGGGCACTTTTCCTTTTCCTCCTATCAACACATTGTATTCTACTGTAACCATTCATATGATTTCATCAGGAACCATTGTTAATGATGATCCTTGGATCATACCTTCTGAATCTGAGATAGACTCATTTGGTGCTCTTATGCCTTTGAGTCCATATGAACTTGCGTATCAGACCGTGCAGTCATTTTCTGACCCAACATCAACCCAAATCGACTTTATGAATGTGGTCCATGAGGAATCATTTTCAACATCAAACTCGGATTTAATAATGTTTTCTGAACTTGTTCAATTAGATGAGAAAATTCACGAAATCCTATGCGTCGATGAGTTACCATGGGAAGATCTTCATCACAGATCTTCGTTTTTACCCAAGAGTGATTGTTTTGAAGATGATTTTTCATCAATCTTTACGACTGAATATGTTAAGGATGCTCAGAATCCAATGAAACGTCCTGATTCCAAGTTAAACTTGGGAAATATTTCTCGAACTATTCCCCTTGACATTTCAGTTAAGCCTGGAATTGTTGAAAACGTTCATATAGGTGTCTCTTATACGGAAGATGAAATTCAAACATATAAGGCCCTATTTCAAGAATTCCGCGATGTGTTTGCCTGGTCATATGAGGAAATGCCAGGAATTGACCCAGCAATTGTAGTTCTTGAAATCAAAACTTACCCGTACGCTAAACCCGTTCGGCAACGTTTGCATCAGATTCACCCAAGAAAAGCTGCTGCAATTAAAGCAGAAGTTGAAAAATTACTCAAAGTAGGTTTCATTTATCCGATCCCGTTAACAGATTGGGTATCGAATATTGTTCCTGTGAACAAAAAGCAAGGAACAATAAGAATATGTATCGACTATAGGGACATTAATCGAGCATGTCCAAAGGACAATTACCCTACTCCCTATATCGATCAAATCATTGATGATTGTGCCGGCAGTGAAATTTTCTCCTTTATGGATGGCTTTTCCGAATACAATCAAATCAATATTCTACCTACTGATCAACCAAAAATGACATTCATTTGTCCATGGGGGACATTTTCTTATTGCAAATTACCTTTTGGACTTAAGAACGTCGGGGCAACTTTTCAACGGGCCATGTCTTACGCGTTTCATGATATTAAGCACATTGTGCAACCCTATCTCGATGACTTGCCTGCTCATTCCTTACATCGAGCTGATCATCTCGTCCATTTACGAGAAATTTTTATGAGATGTCGGCATTATCGGATTAGGTTGAATCCCCACAAGTGTGTGTTCTATATTGAAACAGGTCGATTACTGGGGTTTGTTATTTCGAAAGCCAGCATTCGCGTCAATCCTTCGAAGGTCGAAGCCATTATCCGATTGCCTCCTCCTTCGAGTCTTCTCCAACTCCAAAGTTTGCAAGGGAAAGCAAACTTTTTACGTCGATTCATCCCTAACTACGCTAATATCACAAAGGGTTTTACCCGGTTGTTGTAGCAGAATACTTCATTCTTTTGGAACGAGATAGCTGAGAACTCTTTTGATGCGCTAAAACACGCGTTGACCCATGAACCATTGTTGCATCCTCCCAACTACAACCAGGACTACTTCTTCTATCTCGCCGCTTCCTATTCCACCATCGGAATGGTGTTAGTTCAGGAAGATGAATTCGGTACTGAACATGTGATATATTACCTTAGTCGCACGTTAAATCCAACTGAGCTAAAATACTCACATGTGGAGAAATTGGCATTGGCAGCTGTTCAAGCTGTCCAACGTTTTCATCATTACATTTTACTACGCAAGACTACAGTTATTTCCGATTGCAACCCTATGATCTATATTTTGACCAAGCAATTGCTTGGGAGGAAATACTCCAAATGGATTTTTATCTTGCAGGAGTTTGACTTGGAGTTTGAAAAGTCTAAGTCAAAGAAATCTTTAGTTTTTGCAGAATTAATGTGTGACTTCCTGCGTGCTAACACGGAAACTGTGGCAGAGGAGCCCATTGCAGACGCATCCTTGTTTCTAATCAGTAATTTAGATCCGTGGTACGGGGATATCATCATTTATCTCCAAACCCAAACCTTTCGGCCAGATATTTCACGATTAGACCGTCGAAAAATACGTTTCCAGTCCCAACAATTCAAAATTATTGGAGATACTCTTTATCGTCGTGGGGCGGACTCTATTTTTTGACGTTGTTTGACTCATGAGGAAGCTGAAAAGGTCCTAAATGACTGTCACTCTGGAGCGTGTGGCGGTCATATGTTTGGGTATGCCACTGCCTAAAAGATATTGCGCGCTGGCTATTTCTGGCCGTCTATGTTTAAAGATTGTATTATTGCGGTCCGAAAATGCCACAACT
>APFE030130645.1:4358-18524 GCA_000404065.3 Pinus taeda
ACCTAGAAACAACCCTTTCGGTACTTTGAAGCTTGCATGCCTCAATTGAAAGTTTCTCACTTCCGACGATAGGTTGACATCACTGGCCTTTGATCGAAATATTTTGCATGGTGTTCGACATCGGATCATATATTCACACAACGTGACTTGTACTGTAGTACCTTGAGGGTCATCATCGTTATCAAAGATTCCTCTCACATCTGTTAATAACTCACATTATTGGTTGGTAATTAGGCGATGTCTTTCCATGTTCGACTTCAGCACATATCTTCACATGGATTGACTTATACATCGGGTGAATATTGAACAAGATTGAAGACCCCGCATCTAGTTTCATCCATCCAGGCTACGATATATTCAGGAATATACAGACATCAATGTACATAGAAGCTGCACAGATGGTCATCTAAGCCAGGGATGATGAATCTACATTTGAAGAATCACCAATCTGCATACACAGACGACTATCTTTTCTATGTACGTGAAATGAATTTATAAAGTTGAGCATGGGAATGCCCGCCTCAACTAGATCATGAAAATTATATTATGATGATCTATTGTATGGTATCTTACACAAGTCACCTTCCAGTTTCGAAAAACTCAGATCCTCATGATAAATCATTTCAGCCAACATCAAAGACTTACGACTTCATGCTTTAGGGGGCAACTATTATAGACATATTTGGGCATTGCAACCCCAATATTATATGTCAATAAACTAAGGGCTCTTTTACACCTAAAAGTTATATTTCATACCCTAAAGGATCATGGTCAACTGATTACATCATTCCCCAAAAGTTCCACCTGAAAAGCCATTCAAAACTAGATGAAATAGGACCATACTGGCTGCTCCACTGTCAGGATGCGATGCATACTGACTCATACACTAGCCAAGTGTGATGCATACTGATCAGGCCTTTTGTAGGGTGTGATGAGTGAGGATGGACAAATGTCTGAGACAGTTTGCTAAGTGGATGCTCATGGAATCTTCTAGAAACTTCTCTTATGGAACTTGCCTCTCTGAATTCGCCCAAGGATGAGTAAGAGATCCAAGAAATCTCCAAGTGGAACCAAGAACAACAAGTGGAATGAAACTAATCAAAAACCCAGAGATGACTCACACCCTTGCACACATCTATAAAAGGATCCCTCATCTGATAGATTTAGAGGCAGGAATTTTGTAATTTGTAAGGAAGTGCTAATAGTTTGTGGTTGAGAAAGAGCATTGTATTGTTGGTGTGATCTTTCCTTTTAGGAGGTGAAGAGGGCTTTGATACTAGGAATATTATGTCTGATCAGACAGCTGGGTTGTAATTCTCCCTTCTTATTTAATAAAGTTCTTTGAGTTTTCCTCCATACAATCATGTATTTGTGAATGTTATTGTTTGTGAATGCCATTGTATGTTCATTGCATTTATGATCCTCTAATGCTTATGATATAATATATCTAGATGATTTGAATGTGTTTTTTTACTGTGTTTCTATATATATTCTCTAAGCGGGATAAGTAGGAGAGGAGTTGCAAGCTCAGTCAAGGGGTAGAGAGATCAAGCAAGGAGTTAAGCGGAAGATCCAGGTTGGTTCCTTTTCCTCTCTCTTATCTATCATACATAGAAGACATCCCAAATTGCTTTGATTGTTTGTTTCTAGGATAGCTTCCAATCCTAGAGGGCTAGTCGATCGAAAAGGCACTAATTTTCGTGGAAACACCAGAGTAGTTTTAAATGATCCTGCTCTGCAGGCGCGCAGGAACCACATGCGGATATATTCTATCATTTGTAAATTCATGGGATTATGGCCCACTAAAAAGGCACTACAAGCGTGGATTAAATATCACTGGAAACCAAAAGGAAGTATAGACCTACATCTTGGGTCAAAGGGTTTCTTCACTGTGGTCTTTACAAATATTGATGACAAAGACAAGGTGTTTGAAGGAGGGCCCTACTTCTATGCAGCAGTAGGCCTCTACATGCAACCGTGGATGATGAATTTTGTCCCAGAGTGAGAGACTTTCACTTCGGTCCTGGTATGGGTAAGACTCTACTCCCTACCTCTTGATTACTAGAAAATGAAATCGTTAGCTGCCATAGGAAACAAACTAGGGCATTTTGTTAAAGCTTCTAAGGCCACCAGAAGGGGAAAATATACTTCCTTCACACAAAAATGTGTGGAAATGGATCTCTTTGGAGCTCTACCAGATGAGGTCATCTTGGAATTTTTTGATGAAGAATGGATGCAAACAGTAGATTATGAACATATTCCTTTCAGATGTCACAGGTGCCATGAGCATGGGCACCTATTTAGAGACTGCCCTCTCAGTAAAATAGAGAACAAAAGTAAATCTACCACAATGAAAGATACCGAAAGCTTTCACAAAGTGGGATATAGAGGAAAAGGGGGTAAAAGGGGGCCAAAGCAGCATCAAACAGAATGGAAACATGCTATTCTGAACAGTTTCCAAGTACTAGAAGAAGAGGAAGAGATAACAAAGGTAGATCGGGTAATGGAAGGAAGCCCAGGGGAGAAGGAGAAAGAATAAGATAGTGAACAAACACATGATATTAATAAATAGAAAGAGACTATGTTGAGTGATGGAGAACTGGAAATGGACCAAGAAATGACCCAGAGTGAGATGGAAATGGAGGATCATAAACTACAGGAGATTCTTGATAGAAAACACCTAGATCTGGAAGGGTTCTTGAAATAGGCAACCATGGGAGGGGTAGATTCACTACCTCAAGAAGAGTGCACCATAGTACAACAACTGTTCCTATGGAAAAATCAGGCTAAAGGGCTAGAAAGGCAAAGAAACAATGAAAGGAAGGGCAATGAAGGTGTGAAAACTATGAAAAGCACACCAAGATTAGCTCCTAGAAACCCAAGAAAGAAAAGAGGTAGAAAAAAGCAGAATGAGTTATTGATGGAATGTGGAAAGCTAATGATAGATTCAAGTAAGATGAAAGACCTAACTAGTTACTCCTTTACAAATATTCATTAATGAAGTTCACATCTTGGAATAGCAGAGGTCTAGGTAGTAAAATAAAACAAAGAATACTTAACAATAGAATGAAACAAGAAGCTCTAGATATGATCTTTATCAAGGAGACTAAATGTTCCATTCAAAAAATAAAAGAAATTCACAGCAAATGGCTCAATAAATTTGAGTTTATAGAAGTCAAAGTAGATAATATAGTAGGAGGCATACTCACTCTTTGGAAACCCCAAAAGATTGACATAATAGATGCTGAGGAATCTAGGAATTATTTATCAGTCGTTATTTAGCGTGTGGGAGATAGGGAGACTTATCTAGTCACAAATGTTTATGGCCCCCAAAGAATGGATGATAAACTCAGGTTTCTAGATTCTCTTGTGGAACTAAGAGATAGACATGTAGGAGTACCATGGATCATGGGTGGGGACTTCAACATGAAAAAATCACTTTCAAAAGAAAAAGGGGGAACCGAAACTTTAAGAAAAGACTCTACAACATTTCAAACTTTTATAGATAATATGAAGCTAGTTGACACTGATATGAGTAATGGCCTCTTTACCTGGAAGAATAAAAGAGGAGGAGAGTCTCAAGTAGCCTCAAAGTTAGACAGATTCGTAATCTTAGAGGACCTTATGCTCACCGACAAGAAAATGATAGTGATAATTCTCCCCTTTGGAGGTTCAGACCATTGGCCTGTACAACCTAAGGTTTAGGGCATTGGTACCCGCAAGAACAAACCTTTTAGATTTGAGAATATCTGGCTCACCCACCGAGATTTCATCAACAACATTGGAAAATTATGGACAAAAGATCTGCATATTCAGGTTACAAGAATGGTTTTGCTACACAAAAGAATAAAGAACATCAAGCTCAGACTTAAAGACTAGAACAAGAATGAATTTCGAAATATTTTTTAAGTGAAAAAAGTTGTTGAAGACGAAATGCAGGAACTCAATCAAGCCCTTATCATGGATGGCTTTGATAAAGTCAGAAATGATAAAGTCACCAAACATAATCAAGATTGGGAGAATTTATGTAAATAAGAGGAAATATTTTGGAGACAAAAATCTAAAGTTCAATGGCTAAAAGAAGGGGAGCGAAACACTAGATTTTTCCACAGATCCACCATGGCAAACAGATCTCATAATAGGATCTCTTCGATCAAGGATGAGGGAGGTCATCTTCTTAATTACCATGAAGATATAGAATCTGTGTTAGTTCAGCACTTTCGAGGTATATCAAAGGAAACCATTTCAGACATAGATCATTTTATCAGGGACGTAACAAGGCATATACCTAGGCTTGTAACAAGAGAGGATAATATCAATCTTAATAGGCCAGTGACTGAAGAGGAGGTTAGTGACGTCATCAAAGAAATGTAGAATGGTAAAGAGCCAACCCCTGATGGTTTCAATGTGGATTTCTTTAAAGTTTGCTGGAACATTGTTAAACAAGATATTTTGATTGTAGTGGAGGATTCCAGGATGAGTACAACCATTTTGAAGGTGCTCAATACTTCCTTCATCTCCTTGATCCCCAAACAGGACAATGCTCAGACTCCAAACAAGTTTAGACCCATAGCTTTGTGCAATGTGGTGTACAAGATAATATCCAAAGTTGTTGCCAATAGACTCAAACCCCTTCTTCCTACTCTATTTTCTGTGGAGCAATCAGGTTATGTTGAGGGCAGACAAATTCTCAATAACATCATTCAAGCACATGATGTGGTGAGTTCATTGTTAAGAAATAGGAAGGTCGTAATGATTATGCAATTGGACCTAGCCAAATCTTATGATAAGTTGAATTGGACCTATATCAGGAAGTTCCTTATAGCCTTTGGATTTGATCATAACTGGGTAAGATGGGTTATGGCCCTGGTAACTTCTTCAAGCTTTTCAATTCTGGTTAATGGTTCTCTTTCCAAGACTTTTACTCCTTCAAGAGGCCTCAGGCAGGGAGATATGCTCTCTCACTTTCTCTTTATCCTCATGATGGAAGGACTTGGTTGGTCTATCAAGCATGCGAAAGAAGCTGGTAACATCAAGGGTCTCCAACTTTCCGAGACTGGATATACTTTGACCCATCAACAATTTTTTGATGATACTATACTGTAGGGAATCCCCACAGTCAAAGAAGCACTAGCTTATAAACAAATCCTATGTGACTTTCCATGGCTATAGGTATGGAATTTAATCTCTTCAAATCTAAGATTATTTTCTTTAATACTAATATTGCTATTCAAAGAAATATCTCCAGAATTCTAGGCTTTCAAAGGGATGTCCTTTCTTCCAAATACTTCAGAGTTCCTCTAACTGATAAACCTTTGCACAAGAGAATTTGGGAGCCGATGATTAATAATATGCAGGATAAAATCAGGAAATGGACTATTAGATTTTTAAATAGTGCTTAAAAAAGTTGTACATCAATCAATCCCCGTCTTCATGCTATCAACCCTTCCAGCTCCAAAAGGAGTTTTGCAACAATTTAGAACCATTCAAAGAGACTTTCTTTGGGGTAAGGGGGAGGATAGAAAGAAATGGGCCTTGGTAGCTTGGGATAAGATTTGCAAACCTCAAAGTCATGGGGGTCTTGGATTGGATGATCTGGAAGTACTGAGCAAAGTTTTAGGGGCAAAATTATGGTGGTGTTGGGTAAGAGATCCAAAGGCTCAGTGGGCTAGTATCTGGAAAGAAAAATATGCCAGCACTTGGCAAGATAATGATCACATAAGGATGACTGGCATCATAAAAGGCTCACATATTTGGAATAAGTCCTGGGAGAATAGAGGCTTAGTACAAAAAAATAGCTTCTGGGAAATCAGAGAGGGAGATCTTGCTTTGTTTTGGGAGGATAAATGGCAACAAGAACCTACACTATTAAGAGAGGACTTTTAGACATAAAAAAAGAAACTGATTCCAACGGGTTACTTAGGGTAAAATATTTTTGGGATCAAACGAATAGTGAAGGAAAATGGAGAATCTGGAAGAATATAGACTATAGGGATGATAGCCCCTTGAAAGCAAAAGTTGAGGCACTTTTGACAATGTTGGAGCAAAGGAAAATTTTAGTTACACGGGGGTATGACCAACTTAGATGGGGCAACAATAATGAAGGTACCTTCAATCTTAAGGAGGCAAAGCACATACTCCTTGAGCTAGACTCCAATGTACCAGATAGGGTTTGGTAGAACCAATGGAGACATCAAGGATGGATGAAGATCAAACTCTTCATGTGGCTAGTACATCATAAGAAAATCATGACTTGGGAAAACATTCGGAAGAGGGGTGTTTGGGACCTTCTAGATTCTAGCTCTGTGAAGCCTAAGAGGAAACAATGGAGCACCTTCTCAATAATTTCATTTTCACCTTTAGGGTGTGGGATTCTTTTGCCACTATTATCCAACAGACAAATAGGGACAAAGGAAGCAATATCAATACCCTAAATAACTGGAGACGTAACTTCTCTAATTATGAATTTCTTCGCTTAGCTTGGGCTTGAACACCAAGCTTCATAATATGGAATGTCTAGAAAGAAAGGAACAACAAAATCTTCAAAAATGGAAAAAGTTCCTCCCAACGCATTTTTGAGCAGATCTTAAGACAACTTAAGGTAGGTACTTTAGTGTGAACTTCCCCAAAGAATCCACCTTCAGAAGTTGAAATGTAGATACTTCTTCAGTTGGGTATGTAAGGGCTTATACCACAGGGCTTGGATAGGAAGGTAATGAAACTGGACACTAAGTAGGATTACTGGCATCCTCCCCCTCAGGGTTTTTTGAAATACAACATTGGTGGGGCCTCTAAAGGCAACTCGAGTATTGTTGGTTTTGGAGGGGTGTTAAGGGATGAAAATGGTTGCATCCTTTTTATTTTCCATTTCCATTTGGGAAGAGCTACTAACAATATGGCAGAATTAATGTCACTTGAGCAATGTTTAGAATTCCTGAAGCAAGATAATATCTAGAATATAATAATTGAAGCTGATTCCGAGGTAATCATTAACTCGGTCAAGAGAATTAGCTGTGGTATGAAGCTGGAAAATGTCTCAAAACACTGGAGGCTGCTTCAAGTCTTTCAAACGATTTAGATTCACCTCTTGTGCTTACGTACCATGAGTTTTACTCATGTGCGAAGGACGACAAATAAATTGGCGGACATTCTAGTCAATCAATGGGTGCTCTGCACCAAAAATAGGGTCAAGCTGAGTTGGCAAGAGATGCCTCAGAATAGATTAAGGGTTCATTGTCATGATCAGGTGGATGAGGATAGAATGGTGTTTTGAAACAGAGCCACAAAGAAAGGGTCTAGTTGATTTAGATTCATTATGAAGTGTTATTTCAAAAGTGAGTTCATATTTGGCATGTAGGTCACTGTGAGCCTCCTCAACCCTAGTAAGTGCAAACACAAAAGTCTTAGGTGGCAGTTGCTCGGTAGACTATGTTTCTCGGATGGATGGCTGGATAGATGTATTTTCATCTTCCTTTGGTTCATGCGCCCGAGGAGATGGGATGGTGCATGGGGCCAGAGTCTTGGCTTTCTCAGTAGACTCAAAACCCCCCCTTTTCTGTCTGTGGTGGCAATTCCGCTCTCGGGGTGGTTTCTAGCTTTTCGCATGCCCTTCAAGCCAGAAGCGGTATTTTGGAGTTGTGAGCGATTCCACTCAACAAGAAACATATGGCCAAGGGAGGGGAGAGAATACCACCCTCATCGCGAGGTAATTCTCAGTGTTTTTGGCTCGTGCAATATGATCCTCAGCTGTTGGATCAAGAAAGATGAATCTACGGTCAAGAATAAGTATGCAGGTTGGTGGGTCCAGGTCGTTTATCGTGCAATAATTATTCGTGCTTTTAGGTCTTGTGATATTATCTCCACTATTGGATCTGGCGAGGAGAATTGACGGTTAAGGAAAAGTATGCAGGTCTGGGTGAGGGGTTATATTCCATGCTTATACCACTTCAAAGGGGGAATCAGTGGATTTTGGGCGAACATCATGCTCGAGTGTTATCCGTCCATATGGACCCAACATCCTTATAGGGTTGTCCCTATTTTCTCATCGAGTCCAATTCTAATTTTAAAATATTTTCTTGTTTTCATCCCGATTTAAGCCTTGCTCGTTAGATCTTTGAGGGTGGATCGAATGGTCTCAACTTTTGTTTGTATTTCTAGGATATTGTAGTTATGTTTATGGGCCCTTGGCTAGGTTTGTAAGCCTTTAGCTTGGTGCCCTAGGCTTTAAGTGGATAGTTATTCCTATGGCCCATAGTTCCTTTGGGACCGCTATATTTTATGTAATCTATTTTTTCAATTTAATGAAATAGAAGGTATGACTTGCTTTAGCAAAAAAAATAAGATGCGACTTTGTTTGTCAATAAAGTTGGTGAAATTTTATTTATGTTGTGGTATATGTAGATGATCTATTGATAACAGGGAATTGTGAATGCTATATTGCATCGATAAAGAAAGATTTGGAAAAATACTTGAGATGATAGATTTCGGACACCTTCATTACCACTTGTGTTAGAAAATTATATATTACAAAGCAATGGAGCACATAAAAAATTGCAGAAATATGAACACAAAAAATGCATAAAACAAGAGAGACATGGATATACGTGGTTCACCTAGTTTGGGCTATGTTCACAGAGCAACAGCCAGTCCTTCTTTTATTATATTATCCAGTAAACTAAAGAGATAAACCCTACAACAAATCTGCTATAACTCCCTCTTCGCTCTCAATCTCCTCTTTCTTCCTCACTCAGAATACAAATCTACATAGATGCAATACAATTCCCTCATATATAGTGAGGGGTTTCCTTCTAGGGCAAAAAGCCCTAACTTAAACACAACTTCTACCGTCAGATCATCTACCTAATGAACGGCCCAGATTGACTAGAAATTACTAGACTTTTACAAGGAAATTTTACATCTATTTTTTAGCTTCGAGGGGCGCTGCCCATGAACCCCTGCTGGGGGGGAAAAGTCCCCCCTGCACCCCCCCATGTGGAAGGGTGTACAATCTTCCTAGGGTATACATCCAACTAAAACCTTTGGATACATAAGATAATCAGGTTCCACACCCAACAATCTCCCACTTGGAGACTTATTATAGCAACTCCACCGTTGCTTCATTTGCTAGACAATGACTCCACTTTCGACCTGGTTGTTTCTCATCTTCTTCATCATACTTGAAGACAAATTCAAACTGAGAAGATTCTCAGTTTCTCCCTGGTTACAAGTTTTGTTAACATATCTACAGGATTCTGGCTAGTGTTTATCTTTTCTAGGTTCAATTTTCCATCTTCCAATGCTGACCATATGAAATGGTACTTGAGCTATATATGCTTAGTCTTGGAATGAAATGCAGAGTTATTTGCAAGATGTATGGCACTCTGGCTGTCACTGTATAACCTACCCAACTCTTTCTTCTTACCCAATTCATCCATAAACCTTTGTAACCAAATCATTTCTTTACTAGCCTCTGAAGCAGCAACATACTCAGCTTCTGTTGTTGAAAGTGCAACAACACTGCAATTTTGAAACCCAACTGACAGTTGTTCCACCTATAGTAAATACATATCCTATAGTGATATTCCTATTATCTCTGTCACCTGCCATATCAGCATCAGCATATCCCTGTAGAGCAATGTTTCTACCACCAAATCATAATTCTTGATTTGTGGTACCCCTCAAACACCTAAGAATCCACTTCACCACCATCCAATGTTATTTTCCTCAATTGTTCATGTACCTACTTACAACTCACACTGCATGTGCAATATTAGGCCTTGTGCAGACCATTGCATACATTAAGCTTCCAATTGCTGATGCATATGGATCTTTAGACATATAATCCATGTCTTCTTGGGTATTTGGGCACATCTCCTTACTAAGTTTGAAATGGCTAACAAAGGTATACTAACTGGTTTTGCATTCTAATGTATATTAAAACTTTTCAACACATTTTCTATGTACTCACTTTGAGACAATGTTAATTTACAATTCTTCCTGTCTCTAGTTATTCTCATACCAAGGATTTGTTTTGCAGCACCCAAATCCTTCATTGCAAATAAGTTTGCCAATTTCCTTTTGAGCACATTTATTTCCTACATGTTAGAACTTGCAACAAGCATGTCATCTACATACAATAACAATATAATATAGCTGCCATCATTTTGCCATTTGAGATAAACACAATGATCAGAGTGACATCTAGTATAACCTTGTTCAGACATAAACCTATCAAATTTTAGATACCACTGCCTTGGAGCCTATTTTAAGCCATACAAGCTCTTCCTCAACTAGCACACTAGTTTCTCCTTCCCTTTTACCTCATATCCTTGTGGCTGCTGCATATATATCTCTTCCTCCAAATCCCCATGGAGAAAGGTTGTCTTTACATCTAACTGCTGAAGATGCAAATCTTTCGCTGCTACTATACTTAGAATAGTTCGGATTGAAGTCATTTTCAAAACATGATAAAATATTTCATCAAACTCTATACCCTTTTTCTGGCAAACCCTTTGACCACAAGTCTAGCTTTATACCTTTTTCTACCTCCATCTTCTTCCTTCAACTTGTAAACCCATTTACTCTGCAATGTTGTTTTACCTACAAGCAACCTAACTAAGTCCCAAGTCTGCTTATGTGCTAAGGAGTCCATCTCCTCTTTCATAGATTGCTCCCACTTCTTCCTGGTTTCTACCTGCATTGCTTCTTCATAAGATTTTGGTTCACTATAATGAGTCAAAAATACATAATATAATGAAGGAGAGTATCGTTCAGCGGGTCTACTTATCCTGGTAGATCTTCTAACACCACTTTCAGGTATTTGAAGTGCTTGTTGTTTTGGCTGTTGATCATTATGATTTTTAAGCACCATCACCTTTGCTGTGATCTTGTCAAGCACTGTGTATTCTCTGATTTCTTATTCCTATTTATTTTCCTGCAACTGATCCTTATAAAAAATCTTTTCATTGAATATGACATCTCTGCTCCTAATGATTTTATGTTTTTCATAATCATAAAGCGATAAGCAAAATCATTAACACCATATCCAATAAAGGTACATTTCTTTGATCTTGCCTCAAGCTTTGTTCTATTTTCTTGTTAATGTGGACAAAGGCTTCACAACCAAAAGTATTTAAAAAAGAGTAGTTTACCTTTTTACCTATCCATGCCTCCTCTAGAATACCACCATCCAAGGAACTTGAATGCCCTTTGTTTATTAGATAAACAGCAGTATCTACAACATCTACCCAAAATTGGAAATGCAATCCTGCATGCAATCTCATGCACCTTGCATGCTCCATGATTGTCCTATTCATCCTTTCTGACACACCATTTTCTTGTGGTGTTCCTGGAACTGTCTTCTCTCTGCAAATTCCATTCTTAGAACAATACCTATCAAACTCTTTGCTGCAATATTCATCTCCATTATCTGATCTGAGACACTTCAAACCTTTTCCTGTCTCATTTTCAACCAAATCTTTCCATTTCTTGAAAGTATCAAATACATCAGATTTATTTTGAATACAATAAATCTAGGTTTTTCTAGTTGCATCATCAATAAAAGTAACATAATAACGAGAGCCACCAAGAGATGATACTTGAGTAGGTCACCATACATCTGTATGCACAAGCTCTAATTTTTTGCTCTTCTTCTCTTTCCCAACTCTAAGGAATCTGACTCTCCTATGTTTTCCATAAACACAATCCTCACAGAATTTTAAATCAACATGCTTCAAACCTGGCAACAAATTTCTTGAGTAAAGAATCTACATCCCCTTTTGACTCATGTACCCAAGCCTATGATGACGCAATGGTGTATCTTCTCCTGTAGAGGTTAAAGCATTAACAAAATTAGAAATACCATTGCATAAATACAATGTACCAACCTTTCCTCCTCTCACTATTGCCAGGGATCCTTTAGTGACCTTCTGTTGGGTCCCTATAATACTAGTGATTACCCCATTGCTATTGTAGTTATACCCCTTATTAATATTGTTGTGACCCTATTGCCCCCATATTGTTATTACTGTGCCCCATAGAATCCCTCTATTGTTATTTTTTTTGCTTTATATTATTATTGTTAGGTCGGCTGGTTTATATTGTGACTCCTTAGACTCTTATATATAGAAAGGAGGTTTTTTCATTTGAATCATCCAAGAATTTTTCATTTATGTAAAGGAGGTTGCCCCCTTGAAGAGGCTGAATTATAAGGTGTTGATCTATCTTTTCTATCTTTTCTTGAGCTGGTTTCATAACATTTGGTATCAGAGCTTTGGATTCTAGGGTTTCGCTGCTCCAAATAGGTCATCGTGGTATTTTCACTATAACTTGTTTTCTGTGACGTTTCCGAAGTTGAAAAAAAAGCCCAGTTGAGAAGAAATCACGCTGAATCTTGGGTCTAAGTTTCAGAGCTTTTCACCCGATATTTGCGGAGATATGATCTGAGGAAGTTGGTATTTTTGCAGACTCCTGAATTACATTCCAAACAGGTGACCTGGGGAAAATCGTCATAACCTTCTGTCTGGGGATCGGATTGAAATTTCGTAAGAAGGTGTAGAAATAGGACGAACTGTAGTTTCTTTTATGTATTTTTCAGATCCAAAGATTGAAACAGTGACTCGTGGCACGTCGTACAAGTTCGCCCTACTGAACTAGTCTATAATCAAGTCATTGTGGGAGATTTCGCATAACTCTTCCTTGGAGAAACCAATTTGGTTCAGAATTGTGGCATTGGAAAGAGGACACAAAGGGCTACAACAGATAACAAATTTAGAACTAGATTATTGGAAAGTACAGAGATACATCAGAGGCAATATCAAGCTCCTACAAAGTGAAAAAAGGTGTGTAGATTTTCTTAAATTTTTGCTTAAGCTTGGTTTGAAAATTTATTTTGAAGGAATTCAAAGGGCATAATAGAGCATTATTATCGGTAACTGATGCCCCGAGGAAAGAAAATGAAAACGCCTAGTAAGGAGCCTGGAAGCTCTAACATGACTCATGAAGAAGAAGAAGAAATGCTATATGATATATCAAAATTACAAGAACAAGTGCAACAAGTGTCACTTGCACAAAAAGCAACAGAATCTAAGATGGATGGTTTAAGGAAAGATGTAGAAGCTAAGATGGATGGTTTAAAGAAAGCGTAGAAGCTAAAATTGATGGCATGGATGATGAGATGGAAGAATTGAAGATAAATATGAATAAGTTGCTACAAGAAATGGTCAATAAGGGTGAAAGGGTACTAAAGGAAACTCATGATGAGAACAAAAGAAATGTTAATCATGATTACATAGACTCTAATGTTGGATCGAAGACTCACCATATTCCAAAAATCGATATGAGGAAGTTTGATGGAAAGGATCCTGCCACATGGATATTACAGATGGAGGAATTCTTCAAATGTCAATAATGTGCAAAACACACAAAAGGTACGTATGGCAACTTTATATTTGGAACCAAATCAGTTTGTATGGTATCAATGACTTTGCTCTCGTAAACAATTTATCACTTGGGCAATTTTTATCGAATAATTGATGGCACATTATGAGGATACAAAAAGCAACACTTTTTTTAGCCAATTGATAAGTCTCAAACAAAAGGGTCCAATAATGGGGCACATTGAGGAGTTCCAAAAATTGAACATAAGGGTAAAAAATATTCCATAGGAGCATAGGATTGATGTGTTCATAGGGTCTTTAAGGGATAATATCCAACATGATGTTCGCCTCTGGGAACCTGATTCATTAGAGAAGGCATTCAGGTTAGAAAGAAAAATGGAAAGCAAAATTATGGCAACCAGGAAGCATACCACTCACAACTATAAAGATGGAAGTGTTGTTGCCTCTAGTCTCCACAACCTATAAGGTTGAAACCACAACAATTGATAAAAAAAAGAGCAAAAGGGCTTTGTTACAATTGTGATAGCAAATACACTAAAGGTCATAAGTGTGCTGGGAGGAAATTATTCTACATAGATTGTGAAGAGGAAGAAGAAAAGGAGCAAGAAAGGTCAAAACAAAAGGATATACTACAGGAACAAAGCCTAGATAAATAAGAAATGAATCCAACCATATCTTGTAATACATTGGTTGGAATTACCACTCCTCAAACCATCAAGATAGAAGGACAAATAAAGAAGAAAAAGGTAATAGTGTTGATTGATTCAAG
>APFE030130645.1:24251-55460 GCA_000404065.3 Pinus taeda
TAGAACAAAGATTATCCTCTGAAGAGCAACAAAAGTGGGTCACAAAGATGTTGGGTTATGACTTTGAAATCATCTACAAAAAGGGAAGCAAAATGTGGTGGCAGATGCACTCTCAAGAAAGGATGAGGATGTGGAAACATTGTTGTGTGCCATTTCTATTATCCAACCAGATTGGATAAACGAAGCAAGGGAGGAATGGAAGAATGACGAAGAAGTGTGGCACTTATTCAAAAATTACAAAAAGATTCAAGTACGTCTGATACATTTAGCTGGCAAAATGATTCGTTATGGTACAAAGATCGCTTATACCTCTGTAAGAATTCCCAGCTAAAACAAAAGATTCTTATGGAATTGCACACTTCTCCCTTAGGAGGGCACTCAGGATTTTTAAAAACTTACCACAGGGTTAAGAAAGAATTTTTTTGGGATGGCCTTAAATCAGATATTCAAAAGTTTGTGGCGGAATGTTTGGTTGCCAACAAAATAAAGTTGAAACAATTAAGACACCAGGTCTATTAAACCTTTATCCATTCCAAGCCAACGTTGGGAGGAGGTTTCAATGGATTTTATCACAGGTTTACCCAAGTCTGAGGGAAAGGGTGTCATCATGGTGGTAGTTGACAGACTTACCAAGTATGCACACTTTTGTGCATTATCATATCCATTTAAAGCCAGTACATTTTCTATTGCACTTATGGAAACAATTCAAAAGATACATGGAAACCCAAAGATTATTGTAAGTGACAGAGATCCCATTTTCACTGGAACTTTTTGGACATAATTATTTTCTTGTCTTGGTACTCAGTTAGCTCATAGCTCATCTTATGATCCTTAGTCTGATGGGCAAACTGAGATAGTAAACAAATGTTTGGAAGGATATCTTCGTTGCTTTGTATCTGATAAACAGACACAATGGGTCAAATGGTTGCCTCTGGCTGAATGGTGGTATAACACTTCCTTCCATACAGCAACAAAAATGACCCCATTTATGGCATTTATGGGTATCAACCACCATCCATCACATCATATTTAAGTGAAAATTCTAAGGTTCAAGCAGTGGAACATCACATCGTGAACATCAACAACAAGTCCTCAAACTCTTAAAGGATAACCTCGTGTTGGCACAAAATAGAATGAAACAACAGGCAGATCAACATCGCAGTGAAAGAAGTTTTGATGTAGGTGATTGGGTATTCCTACGGCTACAACCATATAAGCAGATGTCGCTCAAGCAAGTTAAGAAGGACAATAAATTATCACCAAAGTATTACAGTCCATACAAGGTGTTGCAAAAGATTGGTACTATGGCATACAAATTGGAGCTTCCTGCAGCTTCTCGATTGCACCCAGTTTTCCATGTTTCATGTTTAAAGAAGGTTAAAGGCGACAAGCTCCCAGTTCAAACAATATTGCCAGAACTTGATGAGGAAGGAAAAACTATATTGGAACCAGAAGAAGTCATAGAAACAAGAACTCGACAGCTACGAAATCGATCAATTTCAGAGTATCTTATCAAGTGGAAGAACTTATCCACTGAAGATTCCACATGGGAGGATGAGAATTTTATGAAAAAGTATCCAGAACTACTCAAGCATTGAGGACAATGCTTTTTTGAAGGTGAGGGGCATGTTGGGTCCCTATAATACTAGTGATTACCCAATTACTATTGTAGTTATACCCCTTATTAATATTGTTGTGCCCCTATTTCCCCCATATTGTTATTACTATGCCCCATAAAATCCCTCTATTTTTATTTTTGTGGCTTTATATTATTATTGTTAGGTCGGCTGGGTTATATTGTGACTCCTTAGACTCCTATATATAGAAAGGAGGTTTTGTCATTTGAATCATCCAAGAATTGTTCATTTATGTAATGTAAAGGAGGTTGCCCCCTCGAAGAGGATGAATTCTAAGGCATTGATCTATCTTTTCTATCTTTTCTTGAGCTAGTTTCATAACACCTTCCAAGTTTTATCTATGAAAGTAGTTGTGCAACCTTCACCTCCCAACTGCCCTGTTGAAATCAGATTTTTCTATAGATCTGGAACATGCCTTACCTCCTTCAATAGCCACTGATTTCCATTTTGTTTTTTTATGAAAACTGTACCCATTCCAACAATTTAATAGGGTTTATCATCACCCAATCGAACCTGTCCAAAATATCCTTATACATAATCATGAAAATGTTCCCTATTAGGTGTGGCATGGAATGACGCTCCTTAATCTACCACCCAGGTATCAATAATATTTTCTAATGAAATAACCAAAGCATCTTGCAACACATCACCTATTACATTCGCTTTATGATTGTTTTCTTGTTGCGCGTCTCCTTCTTTTCCCTTCCGAGACTTGCAGTATTTATTCAAGTGTCCTTTCTTCCCACATTTAGAGCACACTAACCCCGATCTAGACTTGGATATGCCTTTTCTTGACTTACTGTGATATCCTAAGCTCTCTCCTCTTTCCATTTTTCTTCCACTAGTCTCTGCAGTCAAAGCATTACCTGATTTCTCACCACAGCTTTTCCATTACATTTCCTCGCTAAGGATTGCATCGACAACATCATCAAACTTTAAAGTACTAGATCCAGAGACAGAGTTACTAATGGCCATAACTAAACCATTCCAACTTTCTGGCAATGGGCATAGAAATAACAGAGCCCTAACTTCATCATCAAAATTTACCCCTACAGAACTTAACTGACTTGTAACTGTATTAAAATCATTTAAATGATCTGCAACAGATCCACCTTCCAACATCTTCATATTAAATAAACACTTCATAAGGAATACCTTATTTGAGGCTGAGGGTTTTTCATATAGTTTGGCCAATGCCAACATTAAACACTGTGTTGTCATTTCCTTTGAAATATTAAAGGCTACGGACGCTGCTAGGCACAGTCGTATTGTTCCAAGTGCCTTTCTGTCGAGAATATCCCATTCTGTGTCTGTGATACTCATTGGCTTCTTTGTCTTTCCACTTAATGGTAGGTACAGATCTCTCTGATACATATAATCTTCCATCTGCATCTTCCATAGCTGGTAGTTTTGGCCGTTGAATTTTTTGACCCTAAACCTACCATATTTTGCCATTTCTCCCACTCGAACCACAAACTCTTCTCTCCTGTGAGTTTATCAGCCAAATAGACCTTCGGATCTAATACCAGTTGCTAGAAAATTATATATTACAGAGAAAATGGAACACATAAAATATTGCAGAAATATGAGCACAAAAAAATGCATAAAACAAGAGAGACACAGATATACGTGATTCACCCAGTTTGGGCTATATCCATGGAGAAACAGCCAGTCCTTCTTTTATTATATTATAGGTTATCACTCAGGTTTTTCCCTACTTCCTAAAGGGAATATGGTCGAGGTAACCACTGACCAATCTTTTAATTGCACGTCCTAGCCTACGTGTAACTAGAGAGGGCTCTCTCTTTATAGTTTAGCTTTGTTTGATGAATATTTTAGGCTAGTTATGATGCACTGTTTGTTTTAAACTTGGTGGGTTGGTGAATTCATATAGAACTGAGATATAGATTACAGAACAGTTTTTTCCATTGGGCAATGGAGTTGAGGTATTTGTGCTTATGAAAGTGGACTTATGAAAACAGAGTGTTGCTACAGAGCAGGTTAGGCATATGTGAAACAATTTATCAGATTTGTTGATGAAAATATGGAATTAGTGAGTGAAAGGGAGTTAAGAATATTTCACTATGCTAAATGAAGAAACATGAAGATATTGCTTAAGAGCAGTTAAGAATTCTTAAACAGTATTTACCATGACAGGATAAGTTCAGACATGAGCAATTAAGAATTCATATCTATGGTTAATCCAGAAGAAAACATATTTAGAAATAGAGATTGAGCATAGGGCACTTGAAACAAATCCTAGACTATTCTTTTTCTCTACTTGCTAACATTATGAACAAATAAGAGTTATGAAATACACAGGAAACACATACACAGTTAAGAGAAACTTATTGATTCAGCAAATCACACAGGAATTCTGCAACAAAACTGGGCTTTACATATCCATCTTCAGACAGCATTGGAACCAGAAATCTCCATCAGCAATTTTTATTATCAAAAAGTCTTCAGAATACAACAGAGCTCTTCAGAAAGAATTACACTACAACCGACCCTCAATGCGTTATCTGAGGGGATATATATACAAAATAGGGTATAAAATATCTTAGTGGAGAGTTACTGTGCAATAAATTGCATCACCAACTCTCTTACAAAAAGTAAATGACAACATAAATGTAGCTTTTAATGCTGAGATAGCCAATATTTTTCTGTCAGACAGATTTGACTTTATGGCTCTGGAAAGTAGGCTGAAGCTGTGCCTTTAATTCTGCGTTGATTTAGCCTGCTGTCTGGGTGCATTGCTGAGTCACCTGTATGGCCACTTGATGTACCTGTATCTTGATCTTCCTGCTGACCTGTAAACTCTGATTTTTCTCAAAAAAGGCAAAAAGTAAAGTGGCATTATCTGGGCAAAATCTCCAGCATTGCTTGCCACCAATCAGCTGGGGGTAGCTGATGCCTCCTTATCTTTACCACTGTTTCATCTGCCTCTGTATGTCTGCAGAAATTGGGAGGCACCTCAAATAGATGATTTATTTCATGTTCAATGAAGAATAGATTTTCCAGCTTGTCATAGAGGGATTGTCCATAGGGAGGCCCTGCTTCTTCTGTGGAGTTGCGGGATGCAGTGATCTGGTTTTCAACATAATTGTTGATCCTTGTCATATACTGATTATATGACAACAGTTGTCATGTGACAGTCACTAGGCTTGGCAGTCCTTTGTCTTGTAGAATAGCCATCTTAGCTGTAAATTCATCTATTTCTGCCTTCATCTCCTGACACTTCCTCTCCAATGTCTGAGAAAAATTCCTTAAGGTTAATACCTTTTTGGCTGTGAGGATTGTATCTGTTCTGTTGCTTATTTGTAGAGCCGCGAGTTCCTCTCTGGTGCAGTTATTCAGGAAATGAATCATTTTGGTGGCCTGCTCAGGCATTATTCCCACGGCTATCCTGGCTCTCTGAATCTCTACATGAGCTGTTTCTATTAGCTCCACTTGTTCAAAAATTGCTTGAATGGACCTCCATTGGTCCTGTATAGATTGGCCAATTTTGGCCCAAATAATATTTTTAATTTCTGCTAGGGTTTTACTTAGCATCAACTCTTTTTCTAGAGTTTTCCCTTTGGCCTCCAAGGCCTCTATTTCTCTTTGCCTTTCTTCCACTATCATCTTTGATTTGTCATAACTGGTCTCCAACTTGGCCAGTTTTTCCTTGGCAGTATTTATTTCAGTGACTTGAGTTTCCAGCTCTTTTACAGCCTTCATCAACTCCTCCATTCCCATGCTGGATTCTGCTGCTGCTGTTGCTTCTATTGTTGCTCCTGTTGCTAATGTAGCTGTAATAGGTGCTAGAACAGTAGGAGGGGCTGCTGCTGCTTGTGTTGGAGGGGCAGGTTAAAGGTTTGTTGAAGTTTGAGGGGGCTGGGAGGCTGATTCCCCTTGCTTGTCCTGCAGAGCTTTCTCTAACTCTGCCTCCATTTGTATTATCCTTTGGTTCATGACCAATAGTAGCTCCATGGCATTATCCACCTGTTTCTCTTGTGCTAGCCCTACTGTTTCAGGATGGATGGTAGGAGGCAATTTTGCCTGTCTTCTCAATGCAGCAATATCATCTTCTTTCTTCTTTATAAGGGCTCTAACACCCTTTGGGTCCTTTGGGTCATGTCCCAAATCTACAATTATGTCCTCCAGAGTCTTTATTCTGTTATTCAGTTATTTAGTTGGCAGTATGTTTGCAAGTGGCTTCTTTCTGCCACAAAGTCTGTGATGAGGGCATCACTGTCCACCAGTGGCATAGCTTCTAGTTCTCTGTTAGGTGGATTTATGGGCACCACATCCAGAGCAGCTGGAGTGGCCATTGTCTTGTTTCAGCTGGTGGCTTACTGATTTCAAACTTGATGTGAATGTTGAGGAAATGGCTTACGGATCTCTGTTTGCAGTGAGCAGTTTGGCAGTGCAAGGAGGCTGTCACAGGCTTAATGAATCTGTGGGGAGCTCTGTTTTGAAGAACCAGAGTGTGTTTGAGCTGGTTAGCTGGTTATTTGCAGAGAATTCCTTTAGCAGGGGTGAGGGAACTTGTCAAGTCAATCTTTTAGCCAGTAGCTGATCTTCTTTAGTTTTTCTTTCTGGAAAAATGGTGAATTTCACAGAGGGTCGCGTGTTTCTTCGAGACTTTCGTTGCGGAGGGGTTTCAATGGGTTTTTAAGTAGATTACAGTGGTGAATTTGACAATGTGGGTCCTTTAGCTGAGTTTTTGAAGCAGGAAAATAGGATTGCAAGGAGAACAGTGGACAAGATAGGATGCCTGCGGCAAATACCTGGTTTTAATGGCGTATGAAGCGTTTGCACCAGTCGAATTGGCTGAATTTCAGGTAGTTGGGTTGATGATGGAGGCGGCCATGAATTTGGCGGATTGCTTTTGCTTTTTGACCATTGTAGGTTGAATTTCGCTTTCAGAGGAGCTCCGGGCATCGTAGAAAACAATGCGAAATAACGGTTATTTGACGCCTTTTTGTGATGATGTCATGCTGACGTCATCATGGGCCCAGGTATGGATGGGTGACGTGGCAGCTGACGTGGGTGCCCAGGTGGCAGCGACACGGTGGCAGGGTGGACCAGGTGACATGGCGGCCGGGGACGACGTGGAGGCCTAGCGGCAACAAAGCGGGGTGACGTCACGCTGACGGGGAACGTGACGTCAGCGTGGGGGGGAGGGCAGTAAGCGGTCCCTCCGGTAGGGTCCAAGGTGGTAAGTGGTTTGGAGGGGGGACAGCGAACAATGCGGGTGCCTGACGCGTGGCAGGGGTACGGCGGTAATACCGCCCATCCCCCGGACGCAAAAGGTCGGGCAAGTCTGCTGGGAGATCGACCGCCCACCGTTGGATGGGCGGGGTGGAAGATCGGACGGTGGGTGGGAATTGCGAAGTGACGGTGCATTAACACACCGAGGGCCTGCCCAAATAATTAATTAAACTTTAATAAATCGGGCACGGGGAGGGTTTAGAACATTAGGTTATGGGTTTTTCGGGTTAAAACACACATTTCATTAAATGTTTCTTATTTAAAACTATATAATAAAACATGTTTAGGGCGGAGGAAAGGGGGACAAGGGTAAATGAGGGCGAGGAACTTGATTTTTTGACCTTTAACCATGGTTTTTTGCCCAAAACCCATAGTTTTTAGGATGAATGAGGGTTAATACTAACCCTTGTGGGGTTAACATTTCCCAAGGAGGGTATATAGCTATAATGCTAGGGGGAGGGTATTTATAGATATTTTTGGGAGATTTTGAATAGATTGTAATAGAATTAGGGGAAGGGGGGAGTTTAGGGAGCTAGATAATATGTTAGTGATTAATATGGTTTGTGAGGTGAATGAAGGGGTAAAGCCAAGTTTTAATAAGTGAAACTTAACTTAGGATTTTGAGGATAAATGAAAATGAAAGAAAGGATGTTTTACACAAAAAATGTGGCTTCTTTTCATGTTTGAACTGGATGGTTTGACCAAGTAGTTTGTGATGCAATGAGGTGGAACTGGACACCTGAGCAGATCTCAAGGCCCTTGGGAGTGTTAGTAAAATGAAGTTTGGGGGAAACTGGGGAAGTTAGACATGCTTCCAATGCTTGTCCTCCATTCTTTTCCTTTGAGTTCAATACCTTGAGTGGCATAATTTTTTGCACTTAATAGGCCAATTGGCGATGGCTCTCCATTTCTGCAACCTTGCACTACCTACCCATCCTAGTAATCCTAACATTTTTTCTTCATTAAAGTGGGTGCACTTGAATTAGCAAACCCTGATTTTCCTCTTTTTCTTTTGACTGCCCTCCTATCTAAAACCTACCCTTATTTCTTCCAAGGCCCCAGATTAAGCAGTTGGGCACCTTTATTTCTCTACCTAGCTAGTCATCTGCCAAGCTTGAGCTGTTTGGTCAGGGAACATTCTCTATTCTGCAGCAAGCAATTTAACCATGGCATGGTCCAGTTTAGATTTTTGGGCCTCCATCAAGTGTGATTAGCAACAGTATTTGCAAAACATGACACTGCCAAATAAGCTAGTAGTGGCATTTTGACTGGCCACTTTTCTGGTCTTTAGTTGGGGGTTCATTTTCACTTTTCTCTTGACCACTTGATTTTCTTGCCTTTTGATTATTCTTTTAAGGCATACCCTCTTTTCATTTTTTAATTCTTTGTAGCATGTACACAAAATATGGAACCTTTGCAGCCTGCAATGATGAACATATTTGGTCCTTCCACTGTCAATCATGAAATATGAAACCTATTGGTATAGGAACCTAACAGTGGCTGCACTTGCGGATGGCTTTTCCTGATGGAAAGCCAAGAACAGCAGGTCAGATGGCCTTGTTTTCTTCCTCTCACTATAGTGAATTTGCTCTAGTATTGCCTCCCTTGATCTACAATTGGTGGGATGGTATGCAATGTTTCATGACCTCTTTAGAACAACAATAAATATTTGATGACTTGCTAGCCTGTATCACTGCCTATCATTGGTTTTCTGTTTTGAAGACCTTGCTCATTCCTGTTCTTCTGAGCTGTCTCCAGTATCTATGTTATCTTGATGTGGTTTTGCTGATCATTCTTCAAAAATCTGTTGTAGTTACTCTTCTATATATCTACTGAAAAAGGAAAAAAGTACTTGAAAATATAGATATTTATGTAAAATATGGGGCCATCCTATGCTTATGTATCATGGTAGTGCTTGAGAATTCTCCCATTTATTGGGCCTTCATCCTTGTTTAACTCATCTAGACTCTTGAGAAAGAAGGTATTGTTACCTTGCACAACTTGGATTACAAATGGCCCTTTCCACATAAAGTCAAACTTGCCATACTTTCCTTTGTCTTCCCTCCTAAAATCCCATCTCAACACTTTGTTACCTATGAAAAAGTCCTTAGCCTTTGTTCTTTTGTCAAACACTTTTTTAAGCTTTTCCTGTAAAACTTGGGTTCTATGATATACTTCTTCCCTTGTTTGTTGTAAGTGGATTGTCTGATTGATCCTTCTCTGGATATCATTGGGTTCAGCCTGTATTTATTGCAGCAATTTGATCACAGGGATCCCAAGAGATGATGGGAACGCAGCTTCCAGGCCATATACCAATTCATATGGGCTAGTACCAATAGATCTTTTTGTGGTCAATCTATCTGCCCATAGTGCATTTACCAACTTTTTATGCCAATTCTTTTTGTTGTCCTCCAAGACCTTTTTAACGATGTTGATTAGGCTTTTATTGGAGGACTCAGCTAGGCCATTGCCTTGAGGGTAATAGGTTGTTGAGTGACCTAGGGTGATATGATATTTGTGACAGAAGCTGATCATTTTCTTGGATTTAAAGGCAGCTGAATTATCTGTTATGATTTTCTCTAGCCAGCCAAATCTAGACAAGATATTGGTTTCTAAGAATTGTATGACAACTGAATCATTTGCTTGTCTACAAGGTATAGCCTCTATCCATTTGGTGAAGTAATCAGTATCTGTCAAGATCCATCTATGCTGGCCCAAGGAAGAAGGGTGAATTTCTCCAATGAAATCTAAGCCCCATTATTGAAATGGTTTTTCAGTTGAAATGGGCCTGAGGGGCAAGGGAAGTAACTTCTTCTTCCCTTCAAAGATCTGACATTTGTGACATGACATTACAAACTTTTTTGAATCAGTAAATAGGGAGGACCAATAAAATCCATCTCTTAGGATTTTATCAGCTGTGGATTTCCAATACAGGTGCCCTCCACAATCTCCTGCATGAAATTCTCTAAGGACCTTATCAGCTTCATCTGAAGTTAGGCAGTTGAGCAGGACACCTTCATGATTTTTCCAATATAAAAAATTGTCTATGATGCAAAACTTTGCAGCCTTAAGTTTTAGAAATATGTTCTTGGTTCTGGATAACCCTGGAGGATCTTGCAGGTTTAATAATACAAGACATATGTCAGCATACGAAGGTGATTCTAGAAAGGCTTGATTGATCTGTGGAGTTGCCATCTCCTACTCGTTATCTAGTTCATTTATGTCAAGGGCTTCAAAGTTAGTCTCAGTCATTAGTTTGGCTAGCCCTTGTCCTTTTATAAGTTTTGTTGGTTTGATTTCTATATCATATTCCAGAATACTGGCCATCCATTTGCCCCTCTTGCCTTCCATTCCCTCTTGGGTTAAGATATCTTTGACTACAGCATTGGGCACATATGCAATTATATGAGAGTATAGGATGTAAACTCTGAAATCCTTTATGGCTTTTACCAGGGCGTATGCTTGTTTTTCCATGATTTTGTACTTGAGTGGGGCATCCCTAAGGGCTCTACTGAAAAAGGCAATAGGTTTTTCACATCCCAAGTCATCCTTTTGCAGTAGGACAGTAGCAATTGTGTTTTCAGAGGCAAAGGAGAAGATTATAAAGTCTCTGTCAAAACTAGGGCTTGTAAGCACAGGTGTTTTTGTCAGGGCTATCTTGATTTCTTCAAAGGATTGTTTAGCCTCAATTGTCCATTTGACCTTGGCATCTTTCCTGAGCATATTGTTCAACAATATTATCAACTCAGCCAGGTTGGGAATAAATCTTCTTAGGAAATTAATTTTCCCCAAAAAGGCTTGTAATTCCTTGATGTTTCTTGAATGCGGGACTTGTAGTATAGCCTGAATCCTATCAGGGTCAATTCTTATGCCATCTTTTGAAATTATATGCCCAAGGAGTTTGCCTTCTTCTAGGCCAAATAGTGATTTCTTTGGGTTCAAAGAAATTCCATACTTTCTGGAAATTAAAAACACTTGTCTGAGGTGTTTTAAATGCTCCTGGTCTGATTTTGAGAAGGCTATTAGGTCATCAAGGTATACGACCAGGAAATCGTGGATTTCTTTGGCAAAGGCTATATCCATTGCCCTTTGAAATGTGGCTCCAGCATTCTTGAGTCCAAAAGGCATTTTGACATATTTGAAAGTTCCCCAAGGTGTGGTGAAGGCAGTTTTATCTTGGTCATCTGGGTGGACCAAGATTTGATTGAATCCTGAGAAGCCATCCAGTAATGAAATCCTTGAAGCTCCCACTACCCTTTGTAAGATGTGATCCATTTTTGGTAAGGGGTAGTGGTCTTTGAGGGAGACTTTGTTTAAATTTCTGAGATCCACACAAAGTCTTATCTCCCCTGTTTTCTTTCTTGTAGGTACAAGGTTGGAAATCCATTTAGAAAACCTTATGGGAGCAATTATCCCAGCTTCATACATTCGTTTTACTTCTTTCTCTATTAGGGGCAGAAGTACTGGATTGACTCTTCTCAACTTCTGTTTAAAGGGTTTTTGGTTTTCTTTCAGGGGTATTGTGTGCTGGATCATTGTAGTATCATAGGACTTAAGGTCCTCATAGCTCCAAGCAAATACATCCTGAAACTCTTTGAACAGTTTGATATATTCTGGCTTCTTATCAGGAGGTAAGGTTCTAGAAAGCTTGATCATTTTGGGATTTCCAATGGTCTCAATGTTACACTCCTCTATTTCTGCATTGATGGGTTGCATCTTTGGTTTTTTAGAGAGACCATTTGAATCAAAGATGTCTTCTAAAGGAGCAACACTTGTAGGCAAGAAATTGTCTTTTAACTCAATTACTTTTGTTTCTTCCTCATTACTTTCATCAAGATCTGTTATCTTTAGTTTCTACAAATTGGCAGGGTAAAAAATTGTGGGATGTAATATCCTATCTGTTGTTTCAGCTGATATACTGGTGTCTGGTTCATGCTTTTGGTTTTGATCCTCCCTAATGCTTGTGTCAATGTTTAAGTTTGAGAATTCCTCCTTCATGGTTAAAAAATTGTTTATCTGAGTGTCATTCTAAAAAACTTGCCAATTATTTACATTGTCTGGGACCGAGGGCCTGTGTTTGATCTCAGCAGTGAATTGGTGGTTAGGCCCAAAAGGAAGTTTACAGGTACTTGCAAAGGTTGCCAGACTGTGAGCATGCAAGTTGTGGTTCCTATGTATTTTGGTGAGTTGATATTCTAGGAAGTTGTTGAGTAAGTCTGTCACTGCTGACCTATAAGACCTTAACCTGGGATCATTTGTAACAAAATTACCCTTTATCTGTTGGATAATGAGGTCTGAATCCCCCAATATGGAGACATTGGTCACTCCTAGGTTCTTTATCAGTTTGAGACCTAGTAGGAGGGCTTCATATTCTGCCATGTTATTTGTGCATCTGAAGTTAAGCCTATAGGCATGACCTAGAGCATGGTCATTTTGAGTATTGTGTATCCATACCCCTTCTCCTACTCCAAGCTTATTTACTGATCCATCAAATTCTAAATACCATAAGGTTTCTTGGTCAGTATTGGCTTTAGTTGATTTACAGACATGTTCAATGGGCAAGTCTGGTCTTGGTGATTCTTGTGGTATGTCAGCAGAGTCTGTAGTTTTGATGATATTAGTGACCTTTTGTTCAGCAAAAGTGGATTGTTCATTCATATGCTTGGTTTCCTTTGTTTCTAGGAGCTTGAGCTCAGTTTTGGGGAATATGTCAGCATTGTATAGTATGAAGGAGTCCATATCTTTATGGATGGAGTAGATTGGGAAATTTTGGGGTTTATCCTGGCTGCTGACCACATATTTCATGAGTGTCTCTCTGTACAGTCTCTTTGGCTGGCCAAAGACTGAAATTGTGGCATATGACATGTCTAGTTGTAAAGATCCTTGGAGTTTGGCACCCTAAGACCTTGACAGGAGCATACCATATTTGGGTGGAATGTCAGCCACTACTACATCCTTTAGAATTGTTTTGGCTAGATATTGGATCAGGGATACAAATAGGTCTTTAATCAGGCCTAAACATCTTACCTGGTTGGAATCAAATGAAAATAAATCTTTGTAAGGTCTGGTGATGTCTAATCCAAGTTTTTCCATTACTGATTTGGGAATTAGGTTATGAGAGGCCCCTGAGTCAAACATGGCATTGTGTAATACTTTGTCATGAATGTTGAGGCTTACATAAAATGGAGGAGTTCCTCCATCTCTTGATTTGCCATTGACTTCTGAGCCAAAAATCAGTTCTGGTTGGTCATCCAAAATGTTGATTGCATCCCTATATTCTGGTACTTGCAATGATCTATTGATTTGTTGTTTGAAGACCTCATGTTTGGCTAGTTCAGAAAGAGGAATTGCAATTTTCAGTTTGCCAATTTCTGTTTCAAGATTGAAAGGTTTTTCCATCTGAATTTTTACATTATGAGCAGCAAATTTTTCCTTTTCTGCTGAATTTTGGGTGAGCATGTCCCGATCAGGCACGTTGTTTTGGGATATGTTTGGGTCAGTTCTGTTTTCTATAGGTTTGCCCAAAATTTTTGTTGGAAGGAGTGATGGAGGTGTAGGTTTTACTGGGGGCTGTATATCAGATACATCTTCCACTGTAACCTCTTTGTGGGGTTTTTTATCTGAGGACTCTGTTACGGCAGCTTTATCACTAGTTTTCTTGGGCAGTTTGGTGTGTGTCTGTTTGGTATTCTCAGGTACATCTATGGTTCTACTCCTTAGCTTGTATTGTTTGTGTACTTCATAGACTGTTGTGTCATACCCTTCTCTGAAATCAAATGACTCACCAGATTTTGCTTGGAATTGTTGGTAGTCTTGGGCCTGTTGATCATCTTGTGTTAAGAATACCTGTTCTTCACTATCCAAACCCATTAAATTGATGTGGGGATCTTATATTTGTTCACTAGTGGTTGAGGCCTCTACATAATTTTCTTGAAATGGAGGTCTGATGTTTTGATCAAGACTAGTTCTCCCAGCATTTGGGTTTTGGTTTTTCCTAAAATTTGGATTCCTAGTAGTGTTGCTTGTTTGTCCTTCCCAGGAGGACTTTCTTTCCATGGTCTCAACCCTATCTCCTAACCTTTCCATACCTTTCATGATTGCATCTAGCTTTTGATCAAAGGTTGAGGGTTCCTCTTTGAAAGTTATTCTTCTCTCATTTTTTGCTCTCGTTCTCTTGGCAATCAGGTTTGCCTCTACACTTACAGCTATATTCTGCATGTTTGCAAGACTTGGAGGTGCTCTTTCTCTTAATTGATATGCCACGTCTGGGTCAAATCCGTCAGGAAATTTGATCAGGGCTAGATCAGGAGGAGGTCTCAAGTTTTGAGGGATAGCATTATATACATTGTTGAACCTAGCACAATAGTCTTGAACTGTCTCTTGTGGGCCTCTTTTCAAATTATCATACTCTGTTAGTATGTGAAGGGGGTCCTTCTTCTTTTCCCACCTGTTTAGAAAACTTAGGTATAAGGCATCAGGATTGACTATAGAGTTTGCAGCCAGAGACCTGAACCAATTCCTTACATCCCCTGTCAAACTTTGCACAAAAATTTTCATTCTTACATCTTCATCATCTATCTCATAGTTCTCAAAATAGTCTTGCATCCTCTTGGTGTGTTGTTGGGCACTGTAAGTTCCAGTTCCACCAAAGTAAGTGATTTTCCCTTGATAGTCTTGGGGCATTGCCCCTGGGTTTGCAGGCAGGACTAGAGGAGCATATCTAGCCATGTTTGCAGGGATAAAAGGGGCAGCAAGGAGGAGTGGGACAGCTGGGACAATAGGGATAACAGGAGTGAGATGTGTTGGGGATGGGGGAGGGGGCAAACTACCTTGGGAGGTGGATGAAGAGCTAGGATAAGCTGGGGTAGGGTGAGGATGAACTGATGCTTTGACAGGAGCAGGAATATAGCTCTGCTAATTTGGCTCAGTATCTGAACCTGAGGGATCCCTTAGCTGCTCTTGTTTCTTTAATATTTTGGGAATTAAATTGGGGTTTTCAAAGATAGTTGGGGGATTAGGGTCAGGATTGGACCTAGTGTAACGAAATTTCTTCTTTGGAGCCATCTTCTGGGCTTTCTTTTCTTAGTATCCTATGATAGGACCTTCAAACAGGAAGCTTATTTCCTTTCACTTGGTATTTTGACATAAAGTCCCCAGTGGAGTCGCCATTGATGTTATCACTCAGGTTGTTCCTTGCTTCCTAAAGGGAATACGGCCGAGGTAACCACTGACCAATCTTTTAATTGTAGGTCCTAGCCTACCTGTAACTAGAGAGGGCTCTGTCTTTATAGTTTAGCTTTATTTGGTGAGTGTTTTAGGCTAGTTATGATGCACTGTTTGTTTTAAACTTGGTGGGTTGGTGAATTCATATAGAACTGAGATATAGATTACATAACAGTTTGTTCCATTGGGCAATGGAGTTGAGGTATTTGTGCTTATGAAAGTGGACTTATGAAAACAAAGTGTTTCTGCAGAGCAGGTTAGGCATATGTGAAACAATTTATCGGATTTGTTGATGAAAATATGGAATTAGTGAGTGAAAGGCAGTTAAGAATCTTTCACTATGCTAAATGAAGAAACATGAAGATATTGCTTAAGAGCAGTTAAGAATTCTTAAACAGTATTTACCATTACAGGATAAGTTCAGACATGAGCAATTAAGAATTCATATCTATGGTTAATCCAGAAGAAAACATATTTAGAAATAGAGATTGAGCATAGGGTGCTTGAAACAAATCCTAGACTATTCTTTTTCTCTACTTTCTAAGATTATGAACACATAAGAGTTATGAAATACACAGGAAACACATACACAATTAAGAGAAACTTATTGATTCAGCAAATGACACAAGAATTCTGCAACAAAACAGGGCTTTACATATCCATCTTCAGACAGCGTTGGAACCAGAAATTTCCATAAGCAATTTTTATTATCAAAAAGTCTTCAGAATACAACAGAGCTCTTCAGAAAGAATTACACTACAACCAACCCTCAATGCGTTATCTGAGGGGATATATATACAAAATAGGGTATAAAATATCTTAGTGGAGAGTTATTGTGCAATAAATTGCATCACCAACTCTCTTACAAAAAGTAAATGACAACATAAATGTAGCTTTTAATGCTGAGATAGCTGATATTTTTCTGTCAGATAGATTTGACTTTATGACTCTGGAAAGTAGGCTGAAGTTGTGCCTTTAATTCTGCGTTGATTTAGCCTGATGTCTGGGTGCATTGCTGAGTGACCTATATGACCACTTGATGTACCTATATCTTGATCTTCCTGCTGACCTGTAAACTATGATTTTTCTCAAAAAAGGCAAAAATTAAAGTGGCATTATCTGGGAAAAATCTCCAGCATTGCTTGCCACCAATCAGCTGGGGGTAGCTGATGCCTCCTCATTTTTACCACTGTTTCATCTGCCTCTATATGTCTGTAGAAATTGGGAGGCACCTCAAATAGATGATTTATTTCATGTTCAATGAAGAATAGATTTTCCAGCTTGTCATAGAGGGATTGTCCAAAGGGAGGCCCTGCTTCTTCTGTGGAGCTGCTGGATGCAGTGATCTGGTTTTCAACATAATTGTTGATCCTTGTCATATATTGATTATATGACAACAATTGTCCTGTGCCAGTCACTAGGCTTGGCAGTCCTTTGTCCTGTAGAATAGCCATCTTAGCTCTAAATTCATCTATTTCTGCCTTCATCTCCTGACACTTCCTCTCCAATGTCTGAGAAAAATTCCTTAAGGTTAATACCATTTTGGCTGTGAGGATTGTATCTGTTCTGCTACTTATTTGTAGAGCAGCGAGTTCCTCTCTGGTGCGGTTATTCAGGAAATGAATCATTTTGGTGGCCTGCTCAGGCATTATTCCCAGGGCTGTCCTGGCTCTCTGAATCTCTACATGAGCTATTTCTATTAGCTCCACTTGTTCAAAAATTTCTTGAATGGACCTCCATTGGTCCTGTATAGATTGGCCAATTTTGGCCCAAATAATCTTTTTAATTTCTGCTAGGGTTTTACCTAACATCAACTCTTTTTCTAGAGTTTTCACTTTGGCCTCCAAGGCCTTTATTTCTCTTTGCTTTTCTGCCACTGTCATCTTTGATTTGTCATAACTGGCCTCCAGCTTCGCCAGTTTTTCCTTGGCATTATTTATTTCAGTGACTTGAGTTTCCATCTCTTTAACAGCCTTCATCAACTCCTCCATTTCCATGCTGGATTCTGCTGCTGTTGTTGCTTCTACTGTTGCTCCTGTTGCTGATGTAGCTGTAGTAGGTGCTGGAACAGTAGGAGGGGCTGCTGCTGCTTGTGTTGGAGGGGCAGGTTCAAGATTTGTTGAAGTTTGAGGGGGCTGGGAGGCTGATTCCCCTTGCTTGTCCTGCAGAGCTTTCTCTAACTCTGCCTCCATTTGTAGTATCCTTTGGTTCATGACTAGCAGCAGCTCCATGGCATTATCCACCTGTTTCTCTTGTGCTAGCTCTGCTGTTTCAGGATGGATGGTAGGAGGCAATTTTGCCTGTCTTCTCAATGCAGCAATATCATCTTCTTTCTTCTTTATAAGGGCTCTAACACCCTTTGGGTCCTTTGGGTCATGTCCCAAATCTACAATTATATCCTCCAGAGTCTTTATTCTGTTATCTTTTGCAGAGGAGGACAACCTTTCATAATCAAGCTGCCTGTTGGTGTTCTTCAAGGCTTCTTTTAGCTGATGGGCCAGCATTGCCCTGTCAGCAAGTGTTGCATACACCATCTCCTCAGTTTGCTTGTGTAACTCAATTTGGTCCATGGGGTGTATGTCTTTAGCAAAGACCTCTAGATTAGTCCTGTAGTAATCTGCTGTGGTCTTTGGGTGTGGAACTTTGGGCTTTAGATGAGTGAAGATCATCTTTTCTTCCTTTAGATCATAGGCAACCATTAATCTTTGCTTTTTGGCTGGGGTTGTATTCAGGAATTGCTCATAGAGCTGCACCCTTAGCAACTCATTTTGTGCCTTGATCTCTTTGAAGCCTTCTTTAACTGTAGCTGGCTTTTTGCCCTGTTGTCTGGAGGAGGACACCTCTATGGTCTGTTGTTGGGCCTGTTCTAGCTGAAATGAGCTAGTGGCAGTCTGTTGGCTTGTTTGTCTTTCTTTGCTGTGGCTTTCTGCCAGCTCTTCACTTATGTCTCCTTCTTCTGCCTCAGGGTCTACCCTCGGCCTCTTGGCCTCTGGTTGCTGTGATGACCCTGTTGGAGGTGTGATCTCCTCCCTGTCTCTCTTTTTCCCTCTCTCATCATTGAGAGGAGTCTGCAAAACTGGGTTTTGTGTTTGTTCAGTTTGCTATGGAGGGGCCTGTTCTGATTGCTGGTCCTTTGAAGTACTAGGCTGCCCTGTCTCTACCTCTTGTTGTTCATCCATCTTCTCCTTTCCCTTTGCTGTGGTTGTTGTTGCTGGAGCCTGCTGGATGTCCTGTGCAGCTGGAGCAGTAGAGGTCCCTTCTCCTGCTTGGACTGGTTGCTTGAAAAAGACCTGTTGACAAGAGTCTAAGTCAAGAGTTTTTTCCAAGTCCTTTACAGTCTGCTCCATTATTTCTTCTTGAGTCAATTCCTCTACTATTGACTCAGGCACCCATTCATCTTGATTAGCAAAGTGTTGTATTTGAGGGATTGGGCAATGCTTATAGGCTAACAGCCTATATTTGACCCTCCTGGCACTGATGAAGCCCTCGGGGTCATAAGCGACCCACCAGAAGCTTCTCTTGAGTTTGAGTTGTTTTCCTAGTATTTGGTCGGCTTCTTGCCTACCATCTTTTTTGTTCATGACAAATGGACCTAGGTGGTCCCTGAATTTTAGGTTGGCTTTCTTCTTTGCACTGTGAAAGTGTGTTAGATTAGAGTTTATGAGCTATCTGTAGTACTCCAGGGAAAATAGCCTCATAGGGACATATTTTGGGAGCCTGTAGGGACAGAGCTCACAGCCATAAATTCTGATGACAGTGTGGTTTTGGTACAAGTACCAATCACCAATTTTGTAGCTTCTGGATAGCTGCAAGATTTTCTGCATATCCTTGGACAACCTGATAGGAGGGGTCCTCTTTAAGAGGCATGTGACTGGATACACAAACTGATCAATGAACTCACAGTATGAGTACGATGAATTCTGTACTTGGTGGAAGACTGAAGACCAGAAGATCACAGACCTCCTCTCACCTTGTGAGTCTAGCTTGCTGATTGAGCACTGGAAGCAATCTGTTTGGTAGTATAAGAATAAATGATAGATGTATGAGGAATATTTGAATATTGCCTCCCTCTTCAGCCTTGTCAATTGATCATGTATCTTATTGGCAATGTACTTGGCATAGTTGTATTTCATAGCAGGGGGCTTCACAAGGCTGTATGTAGAGAGCATGACCAGCACAGTCAGGTCAACATGTTTGTTTGTAGTGAACCCCAGCACAGAGGTCAACATATCTACCAGTAGCTTGCCAACCTCATTGAAATCTGCATAGGAAACAGGAGGTGGCCCAGAAGGTTGGCAGTCTGCCTTCATGAATTTCCTGGCTATGGCAGCAATGTCTGTGCTAGAGAGTTTGGAGCCCTCATCTAGCAAATAGTTCATGGAGAAGGGGTATAACAGCTGGGTCTGCTTGTAGTTGAGCAACTGGTTGATGGAATCTGGAGTTATATAAAAGAGGATGCTCCCAGATGGAGACTTTACAGCCCTGAGTTTTTGGTCATAGTTCTTTGCACATAGGTGGATGACTTCAGGAAAGATGTTGACAGAAGGCAGGAAGTAAGTGGGCAGATTGGATTCCCAGATGCTATACAGGTCACTGTTGTCCAAGTGACTGTTTCTTAGTTGGCAATATGTTTGCAAGTGGCTTCTCTCTGCCACAAAGTCTGTGATGAGGGCATCACTGTCCACCAGTGGCATAGCTTCTAGTTCTCTATTAGGTGGATTTATGGGCACCACATCCAGAGCAGCTGAAGTGGCCATTGTCTTATTTCAGCTGGTGGCTTACTGATTTCAAACTTGATGTGAATGCTGAGGAAATGGCTTACTGATCTCTGTTTGCAGTGAGCAGTTTGGCAGTGCAAGGAGGCTGTCACAGGCTTAATGAATTTGTGGGGCACTCTGTTTTGAAGAACTAGAGTGTGTTTGAGCTGGTTAGCTGGTTACTTGCAGAGAATTCCTTTAGCAGGGGTGAGGGAACTGTCAATTCAGTCTTCTAGCCGGTAGCTCGGCTTCTTTAGTTGCTCTTTGTGGAAAAAATGGTGAATTTCACAGAGGGTCGCAGGTTTCTTCGAGACTTTCGTCACGCAGGGGTTTCAGTGGATTTTTAAGTAAATTTCAGTGGTGAATTTGACAATGTGGGTCCTTTAGCTGAGTTCTTTAAGCAGGAAAATAGGATTGCAAGGAGAACAATGGACAAGAGACGATGCCTGCGGAAAATACCTGGTTTTAATGGCGTATGAGGCGTTTGCACCGGTCGAATTGGCTGAATTGCAAGTAGTTGGGTTGATGATGGAGGCAGCCACGACTTTGGCGGATTGCTTTTTCTTTTTGACCATTGTAGGTTGAATTTCGCTTTTAGAGGAGCTCCGAGCGTCGTAGAAAACAAAGTGGAATAACGATTATTTGACGCCTTTTTATGCATTTTTGGCATATTGGCGCCTTTTTGTGATGATGTCATGCTTGCGTCATCATGGGACTAGGTATGTATGGGTGACGTGGCAGCTGACAAGGGTGCCCAGGTGGCAGCGACACGGTGGCAGGGTGGACCGGGTGACATGGCGGCTGGGGGCGACGTGGAGGCCTGGCGGTGGCAAAGCGGGGTGATGTCACGCTGACGGGGGCATGATGTCAGCGCGGGGGGAGGGCGGTAAGCGGTCTCCCCGACAAGGTCCAAGGCGGTAAGTGGTTTGGAGGGGGGGGCAGCGAACAACGCGGGCGCCTGACGCGTGGCAGGGGTACACCAACAATACCGCCCATCCCCCGGACGCAAAAGTTCGAGCAGCTCTGCTGGAAGATCGACCGCCCACCGTTGGATGAGCGAGGCAGAAGATCGGGCGGTGGGCAGGAATCGCGAGGTGACGGCACGTTAGTACCGGGGGCCCGCCCAATTATTTAATTCGATTTTAATAAAATAGGGCGCGGGGTGGGTTTAGAACATTAGGTTATGGGTTTTTCGGGTTTAAACACACATTTTATTAAATGTTTTTTTATTTAAAACTTATAATAAAACGGGTTTAGGGCGGAGGAAAGGGGGACAAGGGTAAATGAGGGCGGGGTTTTGATTTTTTTGCCTTTTAACCATAGTTTTTTCCAAAACCCATAGTTTTTAGGATGATTGGGTGTTAATACTAACCCTTGAGGGGTTAATATTTCCCAAGGAAGGGATAATTAGCTATAGTGCTAAGGGGAGGGTATTTATAGATATTTTTTGGGAGATTTTCAATAGATTGTAATAGAATTAGGGGAAGGGGGGAGTTAGGGAGCTAGATACTATGTTAGTGATTAATATGGTTTGTGAGGTGAATGAAGGGGTAAAGCCAAGTTTTAATAAGTGAAACTTAACTTAGGATTTTGAGGATAAATGAAAATGAAAGAAAGGATGTTTTACACAAAAATGTGGCTTCTTTTCATGTTTGAACTCCATGGCTTGAGCAAGTAGTTTGGGATGCAATGAAGTGGAACTGGACACCTGAGCAGATCTCAAGGCCCTTGGGAGTGTTAGTAAAATGAAGTTTGGGGGAAACTGGGGAAGTTATACATGCTTCCAATGCTTGTCCTCCACTCTTTTCATTTGAGGTCAATACCCTGAGTGGCATAAGTTTTTGCACTTAGTAGGCCAATTGGTGATGGCTCTCCATTTCTGCAACCTTACACTACTTACCCATCCTAGTAATCCTAACATTTTTTCTTCATTAAAGTGGGTGCACTTGAATTGGCAGACCCTGATTTTCCTCTTTTACTTTTGACTGCCCTCCTATCTAAAACCTACCCTTATTTCTTCCAAGGCCCCAGATTAAGCAGTTGAGCACCTTTGTTTCTCTACCTAGCTAGCCATCTGCCAAGCTTGAGCTGTTTGGTCAGGGAACATTCTCTATTCTGCAGCAAGAAATTTAACCATGGTATGGTCCAGTTTAGATTGTTGGGCCATCCATCAAGTGTGATTAGCAGCAGTATTTGCATAACATGACACTGCCAAATAAGCTAGTAGTGGCATTTTGACTGGCCACTTTCCTGGTCTTTAGTTTGGGGTTCATTTTCACTTTTCTCTTAACCACTTGATTTTCTTGCCTTTTGATTATTCTTTTAAGGAATACCCTCTTTTCATTTTTTTATTTTTTGTAGCATGTACACAAAATATGGAACCTTTGCAGCCTGTAATGATGAACATATTTGGTCCTTCCACTGTCAATCATGAAAGATGAAACCTATTGGTATAGGAACCTAACCCTAACACATGTTACCATATCATTTCCATCCAAACTCTGCATATCAATCTTTGGATATGGTTGATCTTCATCCCAAATTTAGAGTCTCTAAAATAATGATTCGTATTCTATTTGTTCTCTTCATGAGTTTCATGAAATATCTTATCACCACTAGGAATCCTTTCTTCTAACAACTTTTCCAAACCTTCCTTCAAACATTCCATGTCTTATTTCAAACCATTTGTGTCACTTTTTATACCATCCATGTCACCTTTTATTTATGCTTTTAAACAATCCATGTCCCCTTTTCGTTCATCTTTGGTTTCTCTTTGTGAGAGAGAAATTTTTTGCACTTGGTACCATAATTTTGATATATCATGTTGCAATTCTTCCTCCTCATGCATCATAGTAGAGAATTTTGAGGGCTTAATGGGTGTAGAATTCTTTTTTTTGGGAGGCATTTTATATTCAAATACTAATATCTATGCTTCAGTATGTCATTTAAACACTTCAAACAGATTTTTCAAACAAAAGTACACATCTTATTCTTGATTTTAGGAGCTCAATATTGAAACTTTTGTATCTGTCTAAGCTCAACTCTCCAAGGTCTAAAATTTCATTCTGTAGTAGCCCTTTGTGTAGAAATTCCCACTATAGATCACATGATAATGCAATATACTAAAGCAAAATACTAGATCTACTTCTACAACAAACTTTGCAGAAGCTTAATCTATTTGAGCTAGATCAATTAAACGCATATAACTAATAAGGAGAAACCAATCACACATAACACAGAAGAAATAACCCGAGGAAAGCCTTAGCCTAAAACCCCAATCCTTGTAAACCCCAATCCTTGTATTATCATACAAGTCAAAATATAGTCTGGATTACAAAAAGAATCAGTTCACAAGCTATCCTACTCTCTCTGCAATCCCTCTGCTACTCATAGACAGTCAAAGGCCTCTCTCAAACCTTCTTCTCCGCCCTCCAAGCCTCCTATTTCTTTGCACAGTTTTTCCTGGGGTCGAGTGCTTCCACTTGGGTGAATTACCACCTTGCACAGCTCACTTGGCTCAGAAAGAACTGCACAAACTTGAAGGAGATAAATGCTTCTCCATGGATGAGCTTCCTTTATAGGAAAAATCCATCCAATTGATAGTACACTCTCCCTCCTCTGATATCAACTGTGTCTCTGTCTAAACAGACATGCATGAGTTATTCATGAGATAATTTTCAGTTATCTGAAGTGCAACAGTTATATGCAAGCATGCATTAACTAACTGAACTCACATTAATTTAACTAAACAATTTAAATCAATCTAACTGGACTTGACTTAGTTAATTTAGCCAACTAATTACAACTCAAATTAGAACTCATCCTTATCTCTTTAACGAATGGATAAATTTCTCAATTAATAAAGAAATTGTTGCATGTCCACACATAGAATTCATGTTTGATTTTTCACAACTAATTAACTCATGGTGAATTAATTAATTTATTTTCAAACAAATGTTAAGTTCAAATTTGAATTTTACTTCCTATTTTAGTCTAGGGACTGGCTAAAATTGGAATCCATCTCAAACTACTAAAAATAGCAATGTTATTTTTAAAACTTCCATTTTTCATTCCCTGTTGCTCAATCCAACACTTGGTACTCAAACTGCTATTTAAAGTAGTGTTATTTCTAGCACTTCTATTTTTAGCATTTCTTGTTGCCATTTTCAACGCTCTCTCTCAACAAGAAAGGAATTCAACTTGAACCCGGTCCTGAACCTTTGGAGTGTTCTACATGCAACACTTCTCCCAAGTGTTATTTCTCCAGCAACTCTAGAAACAAAAAAACTCCCAACTGACCTCTTTGTTGGGCTAGAAACATACTCTGATGCTGAAGCTCCGTCTGCCACTGACAAGTGCTCCCTCTGTGACCTCTGAGTTGCTGAAACACTCCATGCATCTCACACCATTGCACAGCTCTTTGTGCCATCCTACACTAGCGCAACACTCATGTTCCACTCGCATTGTTGCGGCCTGCTAGCTCTACACTGTCTTGGGATTCTTGCACTGCATCTCTCTGTGTCACTCCATTCGCATTTGTATCTACCCAATCAGCCAGTCTTGCTACTCCCTATCGAGGCTCCTATAGTAAAGTCGAATAAAAGAGGTTGGGTACCTCAAGGGTCTTGCCCCTATTCCAGCCTTCTTGGGACGATCACTCCACATCGGCCCACATCCTACCTGGAGGTATGGATGCATGTGATCCCTCTGCCCACCTAGCTCAAAATTTCCCCCAACTAGAGGTCTCTTCATGAGTGGATGCCTCCACTCTGTCTCCTCTCGGATTCCCCAGTTATGGCTGCTCCACAACCTCCTGAAGTTGCTTCACTAATCGTGGCTCCTCCAAAATTGTCTGAGACTTCGTCTGGTGTTGCATGTTGAGAGGTAACGTACTCTCCCTCTCAACCACCAAGTCACCATCAGTTGCCTTGCTCCTCAAGGCTTTACATGCATCTTAAACCTCAAGAGCATACATGTTCTTGACCCGTGAACCGGTCTGCTTCACCTGTCTAGTGATGATCTGTTTGAGGAAAACCTTTCCTTTACTGAAGACTACATCATAGCCTCTGTCTTCCAGCGTCGCAATCGACACCAAATTTCTCTTCAGTCCTGGTACATACTTGAGATCAGTCAAGGTAATGCAAGCTCCATGCTCCCCTTGAAAAATAATAGTGCCTACACTTGAGACACTATACTTTTCATCATTACCCATTGCTATGAGTATCTGAAGATATTTCTCCTCCAAAGTACTGAACAAACTCTTGTCGCCGGTCATGTGGAAAGAAGCTTCACTGTCAAGAAACCAACCACTTCCCACCATGGATGAAACCATGCATGCGAACAGTGTGAAATCCAACTCGAACTGCGAGGCCAGTGCATCATCTTTTGATCCTTCCATGGATCCCTTCTTGGATTTCCTCTGTGGACAATTTGCAGCAAAATGGCCCACTTCATGATAAGGAAAGCATCACACTTTCGATTTGTCAAAAGTCTTCCCACCTTGGGAAGAACTGGATTGGGAAAGAGAATCTTTCTCCTTCCCCTTCTCCGCTTTAATCTCTAAGGCGCAGTTTTTTTCATCCTCCATGGATGAAGAACCATCTATGGTGCTTCTTCTTATCTCCTCCTGCATTAGATCTGACCAAAGTCATTCCCAATCTGGCAGTTTCTCTCTTCCATTAACTGATTCCTGGTAGCTATGCTAGCTCTTAGGAAGACTGAGGAGTGCAGGACTCACCATGTCATCAACTATTGCAATCCCTACACTTCAAAGCTCATCCCTGCATGTGGTGAGTTTGTTCAGATACATAGAGATCATGTCACCCTTTTCACACTTGATCTTCTGAAGCTTGTCTTTCAGCACCAGCTTCCTCTAATTGCTGCTACTCTGATATAGATCTTTCAATGTTTTCCACATTGAAAATGGTGTCTCCTTCCCATGGAGGCTTGAGACAATGTAGTCTTGAACTCCCTCCAGTAGGATTCTCCTGCTCTAGCCACACATTTCTTCCATTCCAATAGTTGAGTAACATCAGTCGGCTTGGGGACTTCTTGATCAATGAAGTCCTTTAGACCATTATCCTCTAATACTGCCTCCATGCGATCCTTCCAGGCTATATAATTAGAGTTGCCATCAAGGGCATACTCGAGTCTTAAACCACTGAACGCCATTGGTGAAATAGGGATGTGATAAGAAACTTCGAACTTCGAACTTCTTGTATATTTTTCTTCGCCTTGATCATCTTTGCTCTGATACTATGTAGAAATTCCCACTGTAGATCACCTGATAATGCAATATACTAATGAAAAATACTAGATCTACTTCTACAACAAACTTTGCAGAAGCTTGATCAATTTGAGCTAGATCAATTGAACATATATAACTAATAAGGAGAAATCAATCACACATAACACAGAAGAAAGAACCCAGGGAAAGCCTCAGCTTAAAACCCCAACCTCTGCATTATCACACAAGTGGAAATATAGTCCTCATTACAAAAAGAATCAGCTCACAAGCTATCCTGCTCTCTCTGTAATCCCTTTGCTGCTCATAGACAATCAAAGGCCTCTCTCAAACCTTCTCCTCTGCCCTCCAAGCCTCCTATTTATTTGTGCAGTTTTTCCTGGGGTCCAGTGCTTCCACTTGTGTGAATTCCCACCTCACATAGCTCACTTGGCTCAGAAATAATTGCACAAACCTGAAGGAGATAAATCCTTCTCCATGGATGAGCTTCCTTTATAGGAAAAATCCATCCAACTGATAGTACATTGTCCCTCCTCTGATCTCAACTGGGTCTCTGTCTGAACTGACATGCATGAGTTATTCATGAGAGAATATTCAGTTATCTGAAGTGCAGCATTTATATGCAAGCATGCATTAACTAACTAAACTCACATTAATTTAAACAAACAGTTTAAATCAATCTAACTGGACTTGACTTAGTTAACTGTGCCAACTAATTACAACTCAAATTAGAACTCATCCTTATCTCTTTAACTAATGGATAAATTCCTCAATTAATAGAGAAACTGTTGCATGTCCTCACATAGACTTCATGTTTGATTTTTCACAACTAATTAACTCATGGTGAATTAATTAATTTATTTTCAAACAACTCTTAAGTTTAAATTCAAATTTTACTTCCTATTTTAGTCCGGGGACTGACTAAAATTGGAATCCATCTCGAACTACTAAAAATAGAAATTCTATTTTTAGCACTTCCATTTTTCATTCCCTATTGCTCAATCCAGCACTTGGTACCCAAACTGCTATTTATAGCAGTGTTATTTTTAGCACTTCCATTTTTAGCATTTCTTGTTGCGATTTTCAACACTTTGAGTCTTCGTTCAAATGCCACAAGTTAGACCGAGATTGGATTTATCAAGGTAAAGTTATTCCCAATCTCCCATGATGACTTGGCTATGGACTTGTTCAGTCGAGTGAACTTGTTCGGAATTCCACGTGTGATTTTTTCAAAATTCCACCTTGAAAATGATTTATGGAAAACTAAATTCTATGCAATTTTAGTCACTTTTTACAAAATTCAATTCAATTGCTCGTAGATACATTTATGTTGATTTTCCTGAGGTCACCTATTTGAGACTAAATTCTGGAGCATGCAAAAACCCTAAAGTTTTCAAACCATATCTCAAAAAATATATCAAACCAAGACCTAAAATTTTTACACAATGTTCACTAAGATTTCACCTCCATGTGGTCGAAATTTTGGCTTTTGAAGCCTTGCAGAAAAAACATTACAGCTAAAATTATGGGATGTCAACCTATTTGAAGTAGCAAAACCCTAAAATCTAAAGCTCTGACACCAAATGTTATGCAAGCAAATCTGAAAATAGAAGAAAATACAAATCAACGACTTGAAAATTATCCTCTTTAAGGGGGAAACTTCCTTTACATCACATAAATGAAAAAATATTTAATTATTCAAATGGCAAGACCTCCTTGTATATATAGGAGTCTAAAGGGTCACAATATAATTAGAACCTACATAACAATAATGATGTAAGGGAGCGACAATAACAATAGTGGGATTTTATGAGGCACAACGATAACAACATGGATGCTACATGGGTACAACAATAACAATAAGGGGTCCACACTAGTATTATAGGGACCTAACACTTTATAGAATTCTCATTTAGTGGAGGATACATTCTTCATTCAAGTTTTTCACTAGGAAGTGGGACTTTCCCTTTTCCCAATTTATCTATGGGGGGGGGGTGTTGGGGGAGAGGGAATCTTTCAGGATTTGCATGGAAGAAGGGTGGAATGTTTCACCTTCTGCGCGTTTATGGATGTGGGGGGGGGGGGGGGAGGAGGAATCATTTTCATGGATTTGCATGGAAGATGGGCTGAATGTTTCCACCTTCTAGTGTGTTTATGGAATGGTGGGGGGGGGGAGAGAAGAATCCTTTTCATGGATTTGCATGAAAGATGGGTGGAATGGTTCCACCTTCTAATGGGTTGATGGAAAGATCCCATTTTTTATTTTGGGTTAATACGGGATTAATGGCTTCACTTCCTTTTGGATGTCAATGGGATTTGTACCAATCACTAGTTTTTTAAACCCTCTCTAAGGGGTTCCTCCTTCTCATGGAACGTCAGTAGGGGGAAACCCCTCTCAATATTTTGGGAATCCCATCACTGGAGGTTTCCCTTCTTTTGGTCCTAGGAATAAACCCTTTAATTTGAACTCAATTACTTCTATAAACAACCCCTTGCCACCTAGGGCCATTAAAAACCCAATCTATTGTTTTCCTAATTTCAGGCCATTAAGAGGTCCTCCTCTTGGGGATTGGAACCTAGTGGCTAAGCCACACCTTCTTTTTATAGAAACTTTGAAATTTCCATATCTTTCAAAATTTACAAACAACTTTGCACATTATGATTGGAATTGGCCCTCGGTCTCAACAAAAAATCCATTAGACATCCTGATGTTTGAAGGTAATTTTAGTAAGGATCTAATAAACCATAGTACCACTTTTCACCTTTAGTGTTCCTCAAACTCCTTCATTAATTATTCAATCAAATTGAGACTCTTTCAATGGTCCCTAACTAGGAATATGTCCAATTGGTAAATTGAACTTAATGGGTGTTCATTCTTGACCTTTAACTATTTGGCTACAATATTTATAAACCATTTCCAACATCCTATGAGATATGATGTTGGGACTAAGCTCCTAGTTAATTTGAAATAGGATAAGGATACTAATATCTCTAACCATATTCAATAATGGAAGAGGAGAAAGAGAATGATAAATTTAGAAATTATCGATCAATTTTTGTTGGAGTGGTTCTTAAAGTCTCTACAACCACCAATTTTGAAGGATATGTCACTCCCTAGAGTGTACACTGAAGATAAAAATATCTTTATAGCTCAACATAATGACCTGATTTATTCACAATCAGCAGTTATGAATGATATCCTACTAGACATATTGATATCAAAGATTGATTCGCTCAAACAGAATCCAGGACCTCACATGGATGATGTCGTCGACTCTCTTGATTCAACCACTACCAATTTGTTTGTAAGTAAATTGCAATATATATTTTTACATCGTTCATATGCTAGGAAAATGAAAATAATTTCCCCTTCCCCTTCAGAAGCTTAAATATTTAATGCAGTTTAGTCTTCTACTCACAAAGGGAACCAACAAGCTAGTGGGAAGAAGAAGAATAAGGGTGTTTAGAAGAACAAAGAGGATAAATATAATGTAACAAAGGCCAGTGATAATGTTGGCACTGGAAAGAAGGAATAAAGAAAGTGAAATTCCATTGCAAGCTCTATGTAACATCCCCACACCCCTTGTCATATTATTCCAACCTCTTCTTGAGTCCCAATTTCACGCCAACTACCCCTAGCAACCTATGACCTAAAAATTTCCCTTTTTCTTCTAAGAAATTCTAGCCTAATGTAATGCATATCTAAATGCATTACTTATGCACAGACATATGCTAGCATAATTATTCTAGATTAAGATTCAATATTTAAGGTACTTAAAATATGTAAAGAATTGCATTGGAAAAATTATTGAAATTAAGTACTTATCTTTTAATTTGTGGAAATTGGTTGTCGAACTTCAATGTTCCACCTAGCCATAGACCACATTATTTGTTTTATTTCAACATGGGTCACCCCCAAGATGGGGCTTTGAATTCATGGGCATCAATTCACCCAAATCCTGGTACATATTCAATACCAAAAACCATCCAAGGTACCAAAATCAGTAGACTCCAACCAATAGGCTCACATCCACCATCAGCCCCTATCTCAACCAGCCAAGGATGTTTTAGGGTCCTGTAGCTTCTAAGAGTTCCACTGACCTCATGGGTCTTCTAGGTAACCATTCCTTTCATTCTTTGTACAACCCAATTCATTAATGGATCACATTTTAAGTTACATTGCATGATTACTTCCATTCTATAATATTAGGATCCCATATTCACCAATACATTTTGGAAAAATATATTTAGATGTTAGTGCCCTTAGCTACAAATTAGCATTTCCTATCATCCCTGAACCAATGATTAAGTACAAGTGGTCAATAAGCGCTTATAAACCTATTTGTGATGCTTTTCTTCCAAAAGGTAGCACTAATGGGCACAATGGCTACCCCTTATGGAATGGTTTTACAATACTGCTTATCATATCACTACTAAAATGACTCTATATGATGATTTCTATGGCCCAAAACCTTTACCAATGACTTCCCATTTACCAGACATTTCTAAGGTTCATGTAGAAGATAGTATACTTCGCATAGAAGAAGCCATTCTCCACATAATCAAGAACGATCTAGTAATGGTTCAAATGAAGCAATAGGTTAACCATTCTCACTTTAAATGTTATTTTGAAGAAGAGGCTTAGGTTTTAATTTTCCATCAACCCCATAAACAAAACTTCCTCAAAAATAAAACCCGCCAAAAGCTAGCACCAAACTATTATGAACCTTATACAGACATCCATCTCATTAGAGAAGTTACTTACAAATTTGCTCTTCCTATTCACTCAAAGATTCGTCTAGTCTTTCATGCATTGTGTCTAAAGAAGGTAGTGGGGTTGAATTTCAAGGTGCAAATTGACATGTTATAACTTTATGAAGAAGGGATCATTTGGCTCCAACCTGAAGCAACATTAGATAATAGTACAAATTTGAAGTAGTATTGTTCGAATGAAAATATATGAATCCAAAATATACCACTTAGGGAATACTAGTGATTCCATAGAAATTCCCAGCCTTCAACCTTTAGTACAAAATTTCTATTGAAGGGGGGGGACATGTGTAAGGACCCAGCTAAAACTATATTTTAT